>PVIJ01009284.1:44511-67903 GCA_004024925.1 Scalopus aquaticus
TCGACGCCCAGCCAGGGAGAATCCCACATGGTGGGGCAGACCTCTCCTGCCTCGCCCGCTGCTCCCCTCGGCAGTGTATTTCTGATCTGCCTGTTCTGCCCCCCACTCTGACTCTGGTGAACCCTCTCGCGGCCCCACGCCTCTGGCCTGTACCCCAGCTTGTATGTATAAATAAAAAATAAATCTTTAAAAAAAAAAAAAAAGTATATACTTCAATAAGCTCCTGAAACAGAGCGCGTGTAGAGAAAATATTTTGAGAACTTGCCTGCCTGAAAGTATCTTTTTGCTACCCTTACAACTCACTTTTAGCTGGGGTATAAAATTCCAGTTTAGGAATTATTTTCCTTGGAATTCTGTTTTCTAACAAAATTCAGTTACTGTAAAGAAATCTAAGAGCTTCCTGATTCCTTGTTCATTCTACAAGAACTCTTCTTTATTTCTGGAAATCATTGTGATTGTTTTTTCTTTCTGTTTTTATTGTTATTTCTGGAAATCTTTGGGTTCTAAAATTTCATGTGAATGAATCCATTTTGTTTCTTTCCTACCCATTCATTTTGCTGAGCATTCAGTAGGTTGTCCGAGTTCTTTGTTTCTGAAAAAATCATTAAATTCTTTTGTTGATAATTTCCCCTACTGCACTTTCTCTTCTCTTTTCAAAATTCCAGAAATTCGGATGTCAGACCTCCTAGGTTAACTCTCTAACTTCCGTATTTTTTCACTCATGTTTTTCATCACTTTGTCTTTTTTGTTCTACTTGCCAGATATTTCCTCGATCTGCTCTCGAATTTTCCATGGTGGCGCAAGGGGTTAAGTCTCAGCACTGTGAAGCTATCAGTAGCTACTGCAGCACCAGTTCGATCCCCAGCCAGGGAGATTCCCACATGGCGCAGCAGACCTCTCCTGTCTTGCTTGCTGCTCCCCTCAGCAGTGTATTTCAGTGAATCCGCCTGTTCTGCACCCCACTCTGTCTCTGGTGAATCCTCTCACCACCTCCTCCCCTCCCCCCTCCCCCGCCACACACACACCCCTCTGGCCTACACCCCAGCTCTTGTATAAATAAATATATAAATCTTTTTTTTTTAAATGTTTCCATTTTGCTCTAATATTTTCCATTTCCAAGATACCCTCCCCCCCACCCTCCGCTGAATATTCTTTTTCTAGAGCATCATGCACTTTCTCCTCACATCTCTAAGGATGTTAACTGCCATGGTTTTTGTGTCATATTTTCTCCTTCTCCTTGCGTTGCCATGATTTCCTGGTCTTTCTGCTGTGGTGGGCTACTGTTTTATAAAAAGTGACCCCTGTGTTCTTTGCTTCGTCACTACAGACTGGGACTATGAGCTCAAAGTCTGCCAGCACTAAACTCAAATTCTTGCACATCCAATTGATTTTAATATATCCTAAAGAAGTCTGTTTTTAGTCATTTAGCGCCTCTTGCTTTGCAAAGCTATATCCAACATTACGTAACTGTAAATAGGACAAACCCTGGGGCCATAAAAGACCCCACACTCTACTGCCCTTCAATGCTCTTTGACATGGAGACTCCAGCTTATTGCTGAGCATCATCACCTGGACAAGGTAAGTCCCTTCTCCGATTCCCCTCTCTCCTGGGAGGGAGTTCCCTTCGTTCTCATCCCCTTGGGTGCTGCAGCTCTAAAGCAAGGTGCCCTTTGTGCTGTCCTTTCCCAGTCTACCCAATAAATCTTGCCCTGTGATACTGCCATGAGGTGGTCCTGCCTTTTCTTGACCCACCCCCAAATCCTTGACCTCACCACGCCTATTCTGAAGATGGGGGCTTTCTTCGGTGGTCTTGGCTGTCCACTCACAAGTCTGATCTCCTGGGACTTGGACTCCAAATTCTCAATCTTGTCTCAATCTTGTCTCTTTGTTAATTTCTCCAAAGGGAAGCCCTCCCACCTCCCTCTTGAGGAACCCAAGTCTGGCTGCCTGTACCCTGGATGCCCAGAGAGGAAAGGACTTGGGCCTTGAAGGGCTAGAGGGGTAAGCGCAAGGCCACTCATCCATTGAGAGTGTGAGAGCCCAACCCTTCAGGCCACCAACCAGACCCAGCTGGACTGGGGACACCAACACGGCTGAGATGTGGGTACTATACTGAAAATAAAGGCTTAAGTGAATCTCTACCTCCTGAATGGTGAGACCCTCCCCCCTGGTCCTGCCCAGTTACATTCTTTTCTAGAACAGGAGATGCAGGTGTTTCTGTAAAGAGCCAGATGACAAATATTTTAGGTTTTGGAGGCCACGCAGTTAATGTCACAACCCTCCCCTCTGCTGTTGTAACAGAAACACAACCATAGACTCTACACAAATGAAGGACCCTGGCTGCGTTCCACAAACAGTTATTTAGGGACGCTGAAATTTGAATTTAATAAAATTTTCAGGCATTATGAATAATTATTCTTCTTTTGATTTTTTTCCCCAATTATTTGAATCTGTAAAATTCTTAGATTTCCACAGAAGCAAGCAGGAGCCACACTTGGCCCTGTGATGGCAATTTGCCATCCCCCTCCTGGACGCCATGGCTGAGAGCTTATAAATCTGGACCTTCTTATGCTTCCCCTGATGCCTCCCAGCGCTAACTTTTGTCTACAGGTATAAGAGTTACTGATTTTTCCACCTTCTCCCTCATGTACAGTGTGCCAAGGAAACTTAGACATTTACGAATTGCCTTGGAATGGAAAAGTTGGTAACAGTGATTCCAAGGGTTCCTGCCAAGTTCTACCGACGGTGGAACAAGTTGTTGACTGTTCTCTTTCCTGGATTTTAACCAAGGTGATAAATGAGTGCAGCGGGAGGAGAGCTCTGGGAAGGTGTGGGCGCGAAGCCCCAACTCCCAGGCCTTAAACTTACCTGAGCCTGAATTTCTGTCTCTAGCAGTGAATATTGTTTTAAGTAGGCCAGTACTTATCTAGTCTCAGCGTTCACATTAATCAAGGAAAGAAACCCACCTCTCCTAAGTGCAGGGGCAGAACGGGGGCTTGGTGGGGATAAGAGTTGCTCTGTAACTTAAGAATGTGAATTTGAGGGCAAGCCCATTTTTCTTGCTGAGCCTTGGTCTCTTTATCTCTAAAGTGGGCATAGTCATCCCTACCTCAGGGGGTAGTTGTGTGGATTAATGAAATAACATATCTAAAGTCCCTGTCCCATCAAAAAATGGCAGATTATAATTCTAATTTATTTGACAAGGAAACTCAGAAAGGTTAAGGTATCATCCACAGGGCCCACAGTTAACTAGGAGTAGAGGCAGAAATAACCCTTGTTTCCTCAGTCTCCAGCTGATAGTCTTTCTTCTGCCCTGGACTGCTCGAAGAGGAGCCCTTTATTCTTTTTTTGACCACACCTGAAATGCTAATGTAGGGGAGAGTTACGGGCTGTGGGATATCGGGTTTGCTCCCCATTAGTCCAGATTTCTGCTGCAGGTGATAGACCCTCTCTTCTCATGGCCAGCACTGAGCAAAGCCGACCTCTCCCCATCCCATGGCCCAGGGGTACCCCTTCTCCACCCTCTCTCTCCTCCCTGAAATGCCCCACCTCCATCCTCACCCCTTCCTGATACATGCTTCCTCCTCCTGAGCTGAGCCTCTGGGCCTGGACAGTCACAAAGATTCTTTGTTATATGTTTATACAGGGGAGAGAGAGCACAGGGGCCTGGCCACACTCAAGCCGCATGGGGCCCCAGCCCTGTTTACAGAAGGAGAGAAGGAGCCAAGACAGATGACCCTGTTGCTGGGGCAGATTAAAAACACAGTCCAAGTCCAGAGCCCCTGGCTCGGCATCCTGTTCCTGGGCTCCACCACACTGACGCACACTGAGGTGCCTCCTACCTAGGGAGGCCTGTTTACTCAACTGGGGAGACATGTTTGCACAGGGAGGGGGCAGTGGCCCTCTGGCTGTTCTCTGGCGGAGCAGGGGAGCGTTGACAGGTCAGACTCCACCACTGTGCCCTGGTCTCTGTGGAGGCTGCCCCACAAAAGCCTTACTTTGGAGTGAATATGGACGACTAGGGACAAATTTTTAAAGCATTCCTATTTTCTCCCCTCTAATTCATACCCAGCCCAAACAAATCACTTAAGGTTTTCCATCCAGTTTTATTTGACAAGGTGGTAAGAAATGCAGTTTGGGACATTTAAGGAATGGTGATGGTTGGCAGCTCTAAGGTACCTGGTAGATGACAAAGCATTGTCATACCCACCAGTCCATACAGTCTTCCAGACAGCAGGGTGGGTAGCAATAGCCTGAATCATCCCATTTTACAGATGAGGAGTTGACAGATTGCTCGAGGAGCCACACAACCAGCGCGCGGCAGAAGCCGGAGACCACAGGTTTCAGCCGCTCATACTCTGCTCCCTGCAGCCCCAATTGGTGGTGAAGTGAATTGTGCCCTGAGATTGTCCCAATGTGCAACTGCCTTGCAAGTGGCTCCCAGGAGACCTTCAGAGACATGGAGGAAGCCAAGGCAGTGAGTCCACAAGGCACTAAGTGGGAACCACGCTGTCCATGGACACCACCAGTGGGCAGTCCTGAGCACAAGACAAAGCCATGTGTGTCACACACACAGTTCTACCACCAGCTGCAGCGTGGAGGCGGGGGAGCCTGTGCCTTCAAACGCCTTGGTCCCGTCTGTTCCTGGGCTTCCATCTCCGCATTCAAACCTGCACACGTCTGCCTGAAGCTGGCACCCAAGGTCCAGTTATGTCCTAGCTAGTTCTTACCCATTCTTTATCTTCCCTTTTACAGCCCAAAACTCTAAACGGACTAAACAGGCATCGTTGCCAGCTTCCTTCCCTTTCTCTGCACCTCTGGCCCCAGTATCCAGCTCCACCATCCAGCTCCACCACTCAGTCCCAATCGCTCCGACCTGCGTGACCTGTTGGAACTTCTCAGCTCTACTCCCTCCACCTGACTCAGCCCCAGCACCTGACTCAGCCACTGGACCCACCTGGCCTTTTCTCTCCAGTGCTTTTGGGCCCTGGCCCTCCCTCTTGTCAATCTATACTTCAGTGACCTCCTTTCTATAACAGCTAACGTATTACTGTGTTTTACAGCTTCCAGAGTACTTCTGCAACTGCAGTCAAGATCTTAGCTGACCCCTGGAGTAAATCACCAGACTCAAGAGGAGGGTCGGCACTTTTGGACGGTCCAGCCTCCAGCCTGGGACACCCCCCAGCTGAGCCAAATGGAGCAGAGCTGAGCCAACCATGCTGAGCCCTGCCCCAAATTGAGGGTTTGTAAGCAAAATAAAAGTTGTTATTGTTTTAACCCACTAAAAATGGGGGCAATTTATTTTGCAGCCTCAGTAAATAGAGCACTGTGTTACCCAGGGAGCAGAAACAGCCAACAAAGAGAGTTCAGTAAGAGACATTGGCCCTTTTCCTCCCCTGTTCCCACACACAGCAGAGAAGCCAGAGCTTAGACTGAGAATGGGGCAGGGAGGCAGTTTCCTGCAGACAGACCTCTCCCTTGCTCCACTCCCGGTAATTCCCCAGCCACAATGCTAGCCAACAGCACAGGAGGCAACTTTTGAATCAGAGGTAAGACTAGGATTTTAAACTGGGCAGAATCTTGAGTGAAAGTAACTAAGAAGTATGGAATCTCCTTCTGGTGCCATTTAAAAATCTGTCACTAGGGGAGAAGGGACATCTGACCATCCAGAAGAGGGTAAGTAAAATGATTCAGGTCTCTTTCTCATAAACATGAAAGTTTAAGTAACTCTCAAGGTGACAGAACAAGAATATGAGGCCAAGTTGGATTCCAGGCGACTTTGCCTTTCTCCTCTTAGAGGACAGTGGTCTCAAAGCATGGTGCTGAAGAGATAAGCACGCCCTACGGGTGGTATTCAACAGGTCACACAGGAAGGGAACAGGAGACAATGGTGGGGACATCTGCATAAAGCCCAGAACATCAAAGGCCAGCCCTCTTAAGGGAGAATAAGAAAAATCCACACTGAAGAACATGATGGAGATAAATGGCTACATGTTTGGGCCTTAGAAATGTCTAACCACATGTCTAACCTCACAAAGTTTGTGGCCTGAAATTGATGTAGTTTTAGAGTCGTAGGATTTGAGAGTGGAGCGGCGTCCTTGGGTTCACTCTGGGAAAGGTTTCACAAGAGCTCCCTTCGACGGCACATGACAAGTTTCTCCATGAGACAGACTCAGTTATAATTAAAGAACAGGTTTATTAGGAAAAGGGTCAACGAAGCATAGGATACTTGCACAGACACAAGTGGGCAGAAAGAACTGCCCCACTGAGGGGCAGGTTTGCTAAGAGAGGCCTGCATGGTGCAGGTCACGGGCAGACAGGCAGGCCGCTGCCCTGCAGAGTGACAAGAGTTGGTAAGGAAAGCACCTGCATAGGCACAGGTGGGCAGAGAAATGGCTGCCCCAAGTTCCTGCTGGGATGGTACTGATATAGCCCTCTTTCAGTTGGGAGGGGGCTTATCCTATAGGATGGCTGTCTGTTTACTGGCTAGTTAGAATTAGAAAAGAGACCAGGAGATTCTACAATGGGCTCAATCTCCATATCCTTGGCCCTAGAGGCTGCTGTCGAGAGTGCCTACCCATACTCTGCACCCCAGGAGCCGGGTGCCAATGGTTATGTTGATTTCTTCTACCCCCACTTCCTTGTGTGGGTCTAGTTCTAATCTTATTTTGTGTTATATCTCCTCCATCAAAATCACACTATTGGAGTGACCCAAAAGACCATCTAGCAGCACTGAGTTTTCAGTGACCCTGGCTTAATGTTCCTGGGTACAAGACTGAGTCAAACACAGATTCTCACTATAAACCCAGGGCTCAACTAGCTCCCACAGAGAGAACTCTGAGCAACACAGCAAGGTCACTAGCTTCCCCCAGGAAACACCCCCAGGGCCAGTGTTGGTGACACATTTGGAGATGCCTCCTTTTAGTGCGAATTCTATCAGCTTTGACAAAAGAAAAGTCAAACTTGGGAGCCCCTAGTGTCTAGAGTCCCCTTAAGAACCTTTATTTGTTCAGGGCAGCTTGCCAGTCCTTAAGCAGAGCATCTCTTTGTAAGAGTAAATCATTACATTTTGTGGTGCTTGCAATACTTTCACCCTTGGGTTCCTTCAGAGCTCTGAATACCCACCTAATCTCATTAGCTGAAGTCTTTTGCTAACTGGCCTGGAACCTTAGGGTTACCAGCACTATTTCACAGAAACCCTCTTATTTGTGGAACCTGTAATCTCATTTCATGGAATCTATACTCAGGAAATGATCAGAAATGTTTTTAATGGCTATGCTCAAAGATGTTTTGCTACTCTAAAACATCACTATGAAATTGTCTGATTTGATTATTTATAAACCCTCTCTCTCCCATGAACATAATCTCCATTGTTTCCTCTTCTAATTAAAATTGGGCCTCCCTGGTGGCGCAGTGGGTTGAGCCCAGCACTGTGGACCTGTCAGCGGCTGCAGCACAGCACGAGTTCATATGCAAGTTCGATGCCCAGCTGGGGAGATTCCCATATGGAGCAGGGGAGATTCCCACATGTAGCAGCAGACCTCCCCTGCCTCGCCTGCTGCTCCCCTCAGCAGTGTACTTCAGTCGATCTGCCTGTTCTGTCCCCCACTCTGTCTCTGGTGAGCCCTCTCACCGTACCACACCTCTGGCCTGTACCCCAGCCTGTATGCAAATAAATCTTAAAAAAAATCCTCTCCTAATTAAAATTATGAAAATAACAATGATAAGAAACATTCATTGAGTGTTTTCTGTGTGCCAAATATTTTGCTATATACTTTATGTACATTATATCGTTTAACTCTCACAAAGACATTTTAAAACAATTATTCCTTTACTGTAAGATTTTTATTTTATTTATTTTTGCATAGAAGAACTGGGTTGTAGGCCAGAGGTGTAGGGGAGTGAGAGGATTCACCAGAGACAGAGTGGGGAGCAGAACAGGTGGATCTACTGAAATACACTGCTGAGGGGAGCAGCAGGTGAGACAGGAGAGGCCTGCTGTGCAATGTGTGTCAGCTCCTTAGCCGGGGATTGAACTCAGGAAGCTCCTTAGCTGGGGATTGAACTTAGGCCACTTTGCTGCAGGAGGGCCATTGAGGTGATAGTGCCGAGACTCAAACCCTAGGTCACCAGGGAGGCCCTCTCACAAAGACTTGATAAGGTTAATATAGCAGTAATTATCACCATTGTCAATTATTATCAACATCTTATAGATGAAGAAACAGAAGTTACCAAAAAAACCCAAACACACAGGTAGTAAATGGCAGAACTGAGACTTGGATTAAGCTCCACTGCATGCTAATTTTTTTTTTTTTAAAGATTTATTTTTTATTTATACATACAAGCTGGGGTACAGGCCAGAGGCGTGGGGTGGCGAGAGGGTTCACCAGAGACAGAGCGGGGAGCAGAACAGGCAGATGGACTGAAATACACTGCTGAAGGGAGCAGCAGGCAAGGCAGGAGAGGTCTGCTGCGCCATGTGGGAATCTCCCCAGCCGGGCATCGCGTCGCCACAGCCGGGAGTTCCACAGTACAGCACTTAATTGCTGCGCCACCAGGAAGGCCCTACATTAAAAATTTTAATCCATCTTGGATTTATTTTGGTGAAGTGTAAAATACACATCTAATGTTTTATATTTTCCAAACTGCTAGCCAATTGCCCCAATATAAAACCATGTGCTGAATTATTGAAACAAGATCTGAAGCAACTCTGCATGTTTTCCTCCCTATTTATATTGTATTTGCTACTTATGTGTGTATTTATATACTTACATACATGCACTAATCATTCCTTTTTCCTGTCTTTGTTTCCCTTATCATTTTTTAAGATTTAATTTTTTTATTTATGCATACAAGAGCTGGGGTGTAGGCCAGAGTTGAGGGGGCAGGGGGAGTGCAGTGAGAGACAGAGTGGGGAGCAGAATTGGCAGATCTACTGAAGTACGCTGCTGAGGGGAGCAGCAGGCGAAGCAGGAGAGGTCTGCTGTGCCATGCGGGTCAGCTCAGCTCCCTGGCCAAGGATTGAACTGGTGCTGCAGTGGCTGCCCATAGACTCAGAGTGCTGAGACTTAACCCCTTGCGCCACCAGGGAAGCCCTGTTTCCTTTATCATTTTATAGAGTGTTCTAAGTTTAGGACAGGAGTTGTTGTCACTGTTGCAATATGCAAATTAAACCTGAGAATGGATGCAGTGGGCTCTGCTTGTCTGCTTTCCAATCCTGACTTGATTCCCTCCCTTCTGTGCTCCATTCTGTTTGAAGAAGTCTGGAATGGTGCAAATTAACACTTTCCATACTCCTTTGCCAACACAGTGACTCTGGTGTCATTTCCTACAGGGGTATTAGCAGCAGTGGCCTTGGTAGTGGTGATAGAAACATCAGGGTGACAGGTAGTGGTGAAGCAGCGGTCTGGGGTGCAGAGGTGATCAGGATGTAGGAGCCGGATATGCAGCTCACAGGCAAGATTGGAAGGATTCTTTCTTTGGGAAGCTTCACAAGGTGAGACAGTTCACTAAAGATACCCACACCATGAGAATATGTTACCTTTCATGGTAAAAAGGATTTTGCAGGGGCCTCCCTGGTGGCGCAGCAGTTGAGCGCTGCGCTGTGGAGCTGTTGGCAGCACGCGGTGCGGGTTCGATGCCCAGGCAGGGAGAATCCCACATGGTGCGGCAGACCTCTCCTGCCTCGCCTGCAGCTCCCCTCAGCAGTGTGTTTCTGATTTGCCTGCTCTGCTCCCCGCTCTGTCTCTGGTGAACCCTCTCGCCGCCCCATGCCTCTGGCCTATACCCCAGCTTGTATGCAAAAATAAATAAATCTTTAAAAAAAAAGGATTTTGCAGATGTAATTAAAGATCTCAAGATGGGGGGCTATCCTGGGGGGTCTCAGCGTAATCACAAAGGTGGTCATAAAAGGCAGGCAGAAGCTCAAAGTCAGAAAGCAAAGAAATGAGGATAGACACAATGTCAGAGAGATTGGAAGATGCTAAGTTACAGGGTTTTTGTTGGTGACCAAAAAGACAGGAAATCTATTCTCCCCTGGAGTCTCCAGAAGGAATGCAGCCCTATCAACACACTTTGATTTTAGCCCCAAAAGACCCAATTTCAGACTTCTGACCTCCAGAATTGTAAGAGAACACATTGTATTGTTTAAACCACTCAATTTGCACCTATTTGTTGCAGCAGTAAGAGGAAACTAATACAGAAACCAATATGCCCCAGAGGAAAAGCTTTCAGAGAATAGCCTTTGGGGATCTGCCAGCAGGAATTATTGGCTGGCAGCCCAATCACCTTGTGGTGAGGCCACCAGCCTCCACTGAAACTGCTTTATCTAGTTTTACTGACCCATGTTTGCCCTAAGAAGCCACGGGGAGCAGGCTCAAGCAGTAAATCTGAGGCAATGTTTTAGTACTCAGAGAGCATCCCTGTGTTGACTAGAGCTTTGCTGTTGACAAGATTTGTCTGCAGCCTTTCCCACAGGGTGGGCACTGTCTCAAGAGGCTTCCCAGACCTTCGTGCAAATGACCCTGAGATGGACACCTTCCTCCAGTTCAAAAGGCCCAGCCTGAACCCCCAAGTGGATTTAGGTCAGAACCAGGTGACACTTGCTCACCATCTGCTCCCATGTTAGTCTCACAATAATCTGTGAGGCAGATACCACTGACCCCAGCTTGCAACTGAGAAACTGTGTCTGCTGGGACTTTGGTAACAAAGTGCCACGTACTGGAGCCTTAACAGAAATGTAATGTCTCACAGTTCTGGAGGTTGCAAGTTTGAGGTCTGGGTGCTGCAGAGTTGCTTCCTTCTGAGATCTGGGAGGGACTTGGCCTCTCGTCTCAGGTTGTAGGTAGCCATCTTGGCCCTATAGCTTCAAGTTGCCTTCCTTCTATAAAGGCTGCGTCCAAATTTCCTCTTCTTCTTCTTTTTTTAAATTTTTTTTTTAATGCATACAAGAGCTGGGGTGTAGGCCAGAGGTGTGGGATGGTGAGAAGATTCACCAGAGACAGAGTGGGAAGCAGAACAGGTGGATATACTGAAATACACTGCTGAGGGGAGCAGCGGGTGAGACAGGAGAGGTCTGCTGTGCCCTGTGGGAAGCTCCCTGGTCGGGGATCAAACTCTTGCTGCAGTGGCTGCTGATAGTTTCATAGTACTGAGATTTAACCTGTTGTGCCACCAGGGAGGCCCCAAATTTCCTCTTCTTTTTTTTTTTTTTTTTCGGCTTTGGCATGGTGTCTGGCTTGTAAACTTTCTTTGTTTTTTTGTTTGTTTTTTTTTAAGATTTATTTATTTATACATACAAGCTGGGGTACAGTCCAGAGGCATGGGGCGGCAAGAGGGTTCACCAGAAACAGAGCGGGGAGCAGAACAGGCAGATCAGAAATACACTGCTGAGGGGAGCAGCGGGTGAGGCAGGAGAGGTCTGCCACACCATGTGGGATTCTCCCTGGCTGGGCGTCGAACTCGCATCACTGCTGCCGACAGCTCCACAGCGCAGCACTCAACCTCTGTGCCACCAGGGAGGCCCCAAATTTCCTCTTCTTATAAGGATTCAAATCATGTTGGATTGCGGCCCACCCTAATGACCTAATTTTAACTT
Organism: Scalopus aquaticus; assembly: GCA_004024925.1. Taxonomy (NCBI): domain Eukaryota; kingdom Metazoa; phylum Chordata; class Mammalia; order Eulipotyphla; family Talpidae; genus Scalopus; species Scalopus aquaticus. The sequence continues at coordinate 56,108 of PVIJ01009284.1, forward strand.
GATTACCTCTGTGAAGACTCTACCTCCAATGGTGGAGGAGGAGGGGTGTACAAATCAACCCATAATGGGAACAAAAATCAGAAAGGTTAACTAATCTGCCCAAACTCACACAATCAGTTAGTAATTCAGCAAAGATTTGAATCCCAACCTGACCCCAAGTATCAAACGGATGGTGCACTTGCTCCCTTCCCTGGAAACCAACACACACAAGTAGAAAAAAATCGTGCCCAGGGGGACAAGAATCTTCCCTATGGCAGCTACCTGAGAATTCAAGGAAAATAACATTAGGGCCTCCCTGGTGGCGCAGTGGTTGAGCGCTGCGCTGTGAGTTCGATGCCCAGCCAGGGAGGATCCCATATGGTGGGGCAGACCTCTCCTGCCTCGCCCGCTGCTCCCCTCAGCAGTGTATTTCTGATCTGCCTGTTCTGCTCCCCACTCTCTCTCTGGTGGACCCTCTCGCCACCCCACGCCTCTGGCCCATACCCCAGCTGTATGTATAAATAAATTAATTAAAAAAAAAAAAGAAAAGAACGTTAAAAAATAACATGACTAGGGCCTCCCCGGTGGCGCAGCGGTTAAGCGCTGCGCTGTGGAGCTGTCGGCAGCGCGACGCAAGTTCGACGCCTGGCCGGGGAGAATCCCACATGGTGCGGCAGACCTCTCCTGCCTTGCCCACTGCTCCCCTCAGCAGTGTATTTCTGATCTGCCTGTTCTGCTACCGGCTCTGTCTCTGGTGAACCCTCTCGCCGCCCCACACCTCTGGCCTGTACCCCAGCTTGTATGTATAAATAAAAAATAAATCTTTAAAAAGAAAAAAAAATAACATGACTAGGGCCTCCCTGTGGCGTAAGGGGTTAAGTCTCAGCACTATGAAGCTATCAGCAGCCCTGCAGCAGGAGCCCAGCCAAGGAGCTTCCCACATGGCACGGCAGACCTCTCTTGCCTCGCCTGCTGCTCCCCTCAGCAGTGTATTTCAGTAGATCCACCTGTTCTGCTCTCCACTCTGTCTCTGGTGAATCCTCTCATCACCCCACACCTTTGGCCTGCACCCCAGCTCTTGTATGCATAAATAAATCTTTAAAAAAAATATCATGACCATAAAAGCACAGTGAGCAGCAAGGGCACATGTCCACATTCGCTGATGCACACGTGTCCTTTCCTTGGCTTCCCCAGTCAATAATCATAATAATAATATTTCTGTATCATTTCATAGTCAAACTACTTTTACAAAGATCATCTACTTTAATGCTCAAAATGATGTGAGGATATGGGTTTTCTTACAATGCTCATCTAGGTTAGACAATTGCGGCCACTAAAGGCAAGCACCTGCCTGGGACCTCCACCTGGAAGCTTCCATCAGGTCTCAGCTCCTCAGTCCTGTGTTTCACCCAGCCTCACACCACCACCACCGTTGTGGGGCAGAATAACAAGCAATACACAAACGTGTTGTATGAGGAATTCAGAAAAAACTATCAGAAATCACTGTTTTGGGCCTCCCTGGTGGCGCAGCAGCTGAGCGCTGAGCTGTGGAGCTGTTGGCAGCACGCGGTGCGGGTTCGATGCCCAGGCGGGGAGAATCCCACATGGTGCGGCAGACCTCTCCTGCCTCGCCTGCTGCTCCCCTCAGCAGTGTATTTCTGATCTGCCTGTTCTGCTCCCCACTCTGTCTCTGGTGAACCCTCTCGCCGCCCCACACCTCTGGTCTGTATGTATAAATAAATAAATCTTTAAAAAAAAAAAAAGAAATCACTGTTTTTTTTAACAACTACAAAAAAAAAACTGCTGCAGGAAATTAAGAACAGTGAAATGATCTAGAACATTAAGTCCTTCCTAACCTTTATGTGACTTTTAAAACAATTCCCCTAAAGAAAAAGCTTAGTCACATGTATTGTCTCATTAACACCAAAGCAATCTTAAATTGTCGTTGTCACGCTAGTCATTTTTGATAACTCTTGTAATTATTTGGATAATTTTTATAAACCTTAAAGTTAACTCAATCATTAAGGTCTTCTGTGTGTGTTTTATAAATAGAGAAAAGAGAAATAACTCATTTATTTCATTAGCCCTCGGTGTTCCTACCTTTTCTTTTGTAGCCAAGAGTTTTTTAAAAAACAAAACCAGTGTAAGAGTGAATTTTGCATTGAGACTTTCTCTATTATAACTAGCACCAAAGTCTTCCAGTAAAACATGGTTCTCAGATGTTAGCATGCATTAGAATCACCAGGAGGGCTGGTTAATACAAAGATAACTGGGCACTATCTTCAAGTTTCTATTTGGCTATTTGGCAAATCTGGGGTAGTCCCCAAATGTGCATTTCAAACCAGCTCCAAGTGATACTGATGTCACGGTCCAGGGATTACATGTTGAGATCATTGTCCCCTCAAAACCAACCAAACATATTTATTTCCTTTCTTAAAGTGAGACTGATATATATATATATATATATATATATATATATATATATATATATATATATATATATTTTTTTTTTTTTTTCCCCCTAAAGAGAGACTTAGGTAGTTTTGGCCTTCTCTGCTGGGTTTCTTCATTCCTTCCAGTTTCTGGGAAACATGTGGTATGTCTTTGAGAAAGAGAAAGATTTTTCTGTTATCCACTGACCTCCCTCTTTCCCTCCCCTCAACACACACACACCTGACAGGTGCTTCCAGAGGGAAAATTTTCCTCAGTGAATCCTGCATTAGCACCATGCAAGTCAATATTTGAGTAGCACTTACCAGAGGTGCTCCCTGGATGTGGAAAGAAAGGGAATAGTGCCATTATTCTGCTCATTTGCAGCAGGGAGAAAGGAAGTAATTGGGAAGGATTACACAATTCAGAAAGAGTTCTCAATGCAAAGTTCAAAAGGACCTGGTTGTGGCCTCCTCCCCGAGATCCAGGGGGAGCCTTTTGTGTCCCCTACCACCCTAGTATCTACCTTGCCTGGGAGCACTAGCCTTCCCACAAGAAATATGGTAAACTACATTTTAAAAAGTGCATACCTATAGCTCAGTAAACCAACTCATCAGAATCTGTTCTAAGTAAATAATGCAAAACATGTTTCCACAAAATCTTCATTCAAATATTTCTTAAACTAGCAAAACGCTGGAGTAATCTACATGTCTAGAAATGAAGGAGTTACTAAATAATTAATGGCCTATCTGCTTGATGGACTTCTACATAGCTATTAAAATAATAAAGATCTATTCTGTGTAACAAAATTTGACTTTGTTAATTTACTATCTTTTAATAGTGATCATTTTTCAGTAGTACATATGATTTCACATCAATCACACTGGGATTTTCCGGGGGCAAATAACAAAGTTAAATTATTTTGTTGTCAGAACACAGAGAGAGATAGGGAGACAGGGAGCAACGCTATCAGTAGCAGAGGCAAGCAAAACAGAGAATCAAACTTGTTTGGTCTGAAGGTTATTAAGGCTGTCACCTCATTATGCTGTAGGCCCTGGATACTGGGTGGCTGAGCTCCCTGCTTCGAACTCCCCCAGGGATGCAGTAGCTCCTCACTGTCTTTATTTGAATAACCTGATTTGTTTTTCTTTCTACTCAACCCTTTGCTTACTCATGACTCCCACTGCTTTGTGGCTTTTTTTTCTTTCTGATTTCTGCTTACCCTAGTTTGTTCTGTCTCACATTTAAGTCTCCCTTCCCCCACACGGATCTAATCCTTTTATCCCCTGCTGTTCCCTCAGCCATAGCTGGTTAGCCAGTACCCCTTATAGTTCTACTGGTCAGCAGATAATTAACTGTGCTTCCACCAACTGCCTTGACCAATCAGTTCTGGTCCAAACAGTGGTCACCATATAGGTGTGGTAGGTATTTCAAGCACACCGGCCACCTGTCAAATATAACTAAGGCTTTGAACTAGGTTTAACATAATAAACAAAAAACATATACATATGAAAGTAGATAGGAAAGGGATAAATTAAAGTCATCACAATCAGGTTTGGGTGGAGGGATTACAGTTCATTATTTTTGTCCATTTTACAATTTTCATTTAATGATACTCTAACTGATGTTTAGTTTTGAAGCACTTTTTCTTTTCATTGAGGTAACATTCATTTACAATGCTATCTAGGCTTCAGGCATACAGTTTCTAGCTCAGCAACTATATAGAATACCCCACACCCACCACCACCAATCTCCACCACCAAACAAGCAAGCCCCTCTGCTCTGCTTATTTCCTTCACCCTCCTAGTTTTGACGCATTTGAAAAAAAATCTCTCCACGCAGCCAGAATCCTACTAAGTTCAGTCTCTTTCACGCACTTGTCTTGAAACTAGAGTAAAGTCACAGCCGTGAAGGCCCAGCCGCCCTCGCACAGAATTGGAGCGTTATTTCTGCCTTACGCCTCAAAAGGCAAGTGAAGGTGAAAACCGCAAGTGTAGGTTGTGAAAGCACCTTGAGGGCAAAACTGTCTGTTATTACTCTGAAAACTCCTTTTAGACTGCTATAAACTGTTATAATACCATATGCCACCTGAGCAAACACAGAACCTTATAACTAGCTTGTTTGTGAAGAGACGTCCTTTGTCCACAGGCCAAGTATTTGAAAATACCACCCACTCTATTGGCAGACATCTCCAGGGCCCCAGAGAAGCTACCACGGTAGTTTTGTGAAACCAGCCACCCCGGCTTCACTTTGATCTTCACCCTGTCTACATTCTTGTTTCATTTCCAATGCCACAGACATACAATTACTACATATTATTTTTGCTCGATAATAACTATAATTACAAGAACTGTCCGGGATGGGAAAGACAGGAGGAACTGAATTATCACATGGACTGGTGACTGAGCTGAACAGTCCACTTATGTCACGTAAAGTCTGAACCTTCCCCCCTCGTTCCGTCCCCCGCATTAATTAGGGGCGCTGAAGTTGAGGGCGGGAACCTCAAAGCTGCGGGCTCGACCACCGTTTGGCAGGGGCCGGGCCTTGAGATTCGAGCACCGAGATGCAGAAGCCTCCCGCGTTCCTAGAGAGGACTCGCAAGCGCGGCGCAGCCCCGGAAGGCGAGGTGCTGACACACTTCCGGCCTTTGTGACTCATTGTGTCTGTGTCGAGACGTCGGGAGGGCCTAGGTCCGTGCGCGGCGCCCTTCGGCCGGCCTGAGCCCCAGAGTCAGCTCCCCTTTCTCGCCCAGCGCCCCCAGGCCGCTCCCGGGGCTCACGGTGAGACTTGGGGCCGGCCTCTGGGGAGGGCGGGCGGAGCCGCAGGGATGCGTGCGTGAGGGTGGGCTCTGTAACTGCGGTCTCGGGGTCCCCCACCGGCGACCCGGGCGGAGTATGAAGAGTCCATGCCCTTGTCCCCTCCCCAGGCCCGGCCGTAGGAGGCGCCGTCCCGCGGAGACACGTCCGCATCTCACCACCGGGTCCAGACGGGCAGGGGCGAGGGTCTAGTGGCCGGGGGTGCTCGGAGACCTGGAGAGATCAGCAGTCTGGGGCCCTTCACCCGCAGTGTCGTCATCGTAGGTTGACGTTTCTGAGAACCAAATCTCGAGCACACCGAACCCTGTCTGATTTTTCTGACTCCCCTGGTCGCCATTTGTTTTGATTCCAGAGAAAGATTGTTTTCTGGGTCCTACAAGACCTAGAGGTGAAAAATGTGGAGGACTGAGAAACAGACGGTTTGAGATGCCGCATAGATCTTTACAGCTCACCTGCTTCTCACCCCACCCCCACCACCGATCGGTGATTAGAGTATTTGAAGCCTAGTTATAGAGGATAAAGAATGATGCGGATCTAGTGGAGATAATATACACTCCACTCTCTTCCGGTTTTATGGAATATTTTGAAGGCTTTTAAAAATTAACTGTCCTGAAGATTGTTGTTGTTGTTGTTTTAATTTCAGTTCTGGGTAGTTACTCTGCTTGACTTGGAGTCGGTGAAAAGTGAAGGGAATTTATACTGGACCAATTGGAAACTAATTAACTGAGTGACCTTGGATATGACAAGACACTCACCAACTCATCAATAAAATTAACTAGATTTTCTCAGACACCTCTTCCAAGTTGAAATTATTTGATTTGGCCAGTGTACTTGAGAAATTCAGCTACAATTTAGCCTGACATGTTCCCTCCCCTCCCTTTCCTGCTGTGCCTTCAGTACACAATAAGATACTTTCATTATAGAGAGTGGCAGTTACATGGCTGGGAACCAAAGAAAGCATTTATTGTACAGGCCAGTGCTAGGCGGATTGGAGGTGGTCAATAAATACTTGTTGAATTGAATTGTGGAGAAGTCATTGTAATGCAGTCAACAAAGCACTGTTAATATATTTGCTGCCCAGATATGGAGAAATAGCTTTATTATATAGGGTGCCTGAATGAATATTTGCCCCAAAATGTTTCCCTAAGTTAGTATTGTGTCTGAATTATGCAAGATTCTTATTCATTATTTCAGGCAGTTTTCACCAATCTTCAGCTACAAGCAGGGATGCTAGCTACTCAGTAGCTGTATAATCTTGCTGATTACTTATCTACACACTTAAATATTTTCTAACTTTTATATCTAAACACAGATTTAGTATGTTAAATCTTTTCATTCTGAGATACTATCACTATTCTTTGGGCAACCAGCTGTCTCTTAAAGGTAACATTTTCATATTTTAAAACATTTCATAGCTCTGTTCAAAAATGGGAAGGAGATTTAAATAAGAACAACTTACTTAAATTTTCAGGACTGTACTCTGGAAAAGATACTGCCCTGTCTAGAAGATAGTCTTTGGAATACACTGAGCTTGTAACTCCAAGCCCTTTTGGTAAGAAAGTCATTGGTATTTATTCTTGGTGAGAACTAGTTGCTGGGGGTAATCTTATCTAAATCGGATAGTGTTGTCAGAATGTTTTTCAGCTCAAAGGGACCCCAGAGTTACTTTTCTACTCCTCAGAAGTATTACCTGCCACCTCTCCCATTTGATAGAGGAGAAAACTGCATGCCAGAGAGGTTAAATAACTCCCTCAGGGACGTTGTCTCTTATTTGTGGGAAACAATTCAGGTATTCCAATCTATGCTACTTTTCACCATCACAGAATTTTACCCATGGCTTAATCTTTAAGCAGGCTGAAAATGAGAAAGTACAGTTACATCTCTTAGGTTTAGTGAAAAAAATTAAAACACTTCCCTAGGCAACTAAATGCCAGACACTGTTTTATGTGCCCTGTATAGTTTACCTTATTTACTTGTCACAACTCTGTGAAGCAAATACTATATTGCATTTTCATTTTACAGATGAGGAAATATGCATGGAGAGAATAACTTAGCCTAATGTCAGCTAGTAAGTGCTGTAGCAGTTTAATGCTAACATGAAATTCTTCCAAGTAACCTATGGTGGGGTAAATTTCAGCACTATATGAATGGACAAAAAAGTGTTAAATTTAAATTAGGTACTTTAAAAAACCTAATGCTTGCAAGGAATCAAAAGTGGTCTTAGAGATACAAAGAAGCACACCATTAACAAGAGTCTACTTAAGGAGGAAGGCATGAAAAATTAGAGAAGGAAATATCACAAGAACTTCCACAGCAAATACTTGGTGAAGACCATTCAAGCGAGGAGTTAGAGGGAAGAGAATAGTCATCTGGGAAACCTGAAATAAAATTCAGCCTTTCCCCTGTTGTGATTTTTCAGTCTCTGCTCCAGAGCAGGAACAAAGAAATATTGGGAGGTGGCAGGGAGGACCTGCTCCATTTAGGTGAAGAGGGAATGTGTTCCTCCCCCCATTTCTGTCCCTTTGGGTCTCACTACCTGTGCAGAGACCCTTTCTTTGATTCCCATTGATTCAAGGAGTATCCTGCTCTTTAAAACTGTGGTTAGGTATGGACACAAATCAAGATTGCTTTATTCTCCATAATACATAATAGATGATACAAGAACAAATTTCATAAGAATAGAGAGTTCTCATGCTTGGCTGGTTACCACACTACTGCTCAGTCATCCTGTTTGAAAGTCCCAACTGGTTAGATTTTTGGATGACTTGTGTCTCCTGCTCTGTCTCCTTAGCCACATAACTTTGATGAGAACAGTGAGTAGCAGATGAGGTCCATCCTGAGTGTTCTCCATTTAGAAAGAATCTGTATGCACACAGAAGCCTTTCCTACCCCACACCTTGGGACAGGATGAATTTGGGGTGATGGTTAAAGAGCTTGAACTGAGGATTGGATTCCTAATTTCAAACCTAACTTCAGACCTAATTTCAAATCCTGACCCTGCCATATTGCTGTGTGACCTGGCTTTGTTGTTTAACATCAGTAAAACTCATTTTTGTCTTTATAAATGAGATGGTGATTGTATCTACCACCTAAGATTGTGTGAAATGTTTAATGTAATACTGGTACATAGAAAGTACTCAATAAATACTGGCTTTTACTATTATACGTACTAGAAGCTTCTTGAATGATGTTGTGGGCAGGTGTTATTTTACCTTAGTGCTGAAAGATAAATGGGTTTGAGAAGACTGAGAAGGGAGTCCTGGGCATTGAGTATGATGTGAGGAAAGGAAGAAGGCATATTTGGGGAATACTGAGTAGACTCATTTTGCTGGATGGAGAAGTTTCCTGGTGGGGGTGGAGAGATTACTAGGGAATGAAGCTTGAGTGGAAACTGGGACCATGTATTGGAGTGTATTGACTGCAAGACTATAGTGTTTTAGTAAGGATAATCTGAGAGTAAGGTAGGAAGTGCATTATAGTGCGTGTAGAAAGGTAGGGAGAAAATGAAGGCAGGGAAACAAGCTGGACTTCATGAAACTAGATGGAAAAATAAATGTGAACCAAGAACTACTTTTCTGATTCTTGGAGACTGAGTGCACGTAAGGAAAGAGCAGTCAAGTGATCAAAATAATTAGTAGACTATCTAGTCACTAACTGCCGTTAAAGACAATAAAAAGATCTCAGGGGGAGCTGTCATAATTTTAATAGTTTTAATTTCTATTCAGTTTGACATGGGAAATAAATACAAAGAAGACAAGAGTCCCTGTCCTTGAGGGGTTTATATTTTAGTTGGGAGGTGGAGATAGAAACAGCACAAATAGAAATACACAAGAATAAAAGCCATAAGGAAATAAAGTACTAAGGGTGTTCAAAGGAGAAAGGTATCTTATTTAACCTGGGATGTCAGGAGACATTGCATCTAGAAGGGTTGAGTAAAAACTTGACCAATAGTGTTGATAATGTGGGAAGTTGTTCATAGCAATGGGTGAAATGAACAATCACACCCTGTACCAGGGGAACATTAATGGGCCATATGGGCTGGAATATAGGGGGCTGCTACTTGAAAGTAGTCAGAGGTAACATGGGAAAAATAAAGTGGGGTGTGTTGTGAAGGCCCTTAAATGCTACATTGGTAGATAATTGGGAATTCAATGACAAACTACTGAGGGCAAGGAAGAAATGGCCAGAAGCTTACTTTGGTAAAACTGCTTTGGAACAGGGAGCAATTGAAGCCAGAGAGATTTTTGGTGACTATGGCACTAGTCTAGGCAGGCCTGATGTAAGGAGATGTAGGGCAGTGGGAAGTAATTATGGGAGGCATAGCAAGAAAAAAAAGCCCTTCTTTTGACTTTCCAGAATGAAATGAAAAAAATCAAAGCATGCAAGAATTATTTAGTCTATGGATGGGAAAATGTCAATGGGCTGATCTCTTGGAGTGCCTACTGGCTGCCTGTTCCCATAGAGGCCTAGGGAGAGGCTCAAGGGGGCCTCCTGGAAACTGCCTTAATACATCAGTTATTCTCAGGGCTCCTGGCACACTGTGTGGGAACCTCCTTATGTTGAAACCTTAGAACAGTTTGCACTTCTGCTTTGTGCAATAATTATTTGTGTAAAAATAGGAATCACACTTATCTTTTTATTCCCCTCAGGTAGGACACCTTGCATCTTATAGATATACGAAAATGTTTAGGAAATTGAGTAATTGTAGCTGTAAGAACTTTACAGGTGAAGCTGATTTGAAATTGAAAAACCAAATGTATTTATTTACCCCAGCAAGGATGGCTGGGTACAAAACAGGTCTGAAAAAATCAAGGGTAAGAGCTCAATATGTGGTTTGCAGTAGGACTTTACCAGTTGTAAAGTCAAGTCATTAGAGAAATGACTTAATTGCCACATTTTCGTGAAAGCTTTTTGAGTAACATTCTTTATTGTTATAGGCTATGATTTTAATAGGACTTCAGTTTTTCATTAGGGACCAAAAAAAAAAAAAAAAAAGAGGTAGAAAGAACTAATCCTGATAAAGTTCAGATTAAAATCAGTCATATTCTTTGTAAGTAAAATAATTGTCTCCAAACTGTCCTGTTAGTAAAAACAACTGTAAGAATTATATATGTACTATTATACCAAAATTTTCTATAATAAAACAAATTAAACTGCTATTTAAAACTTTGTGCTATTAAATGCATATGACTCCTTTTCCAACAAAATGAATAATAGTTCTTTAGTGAAAGCCATGTGATTTAAAATTCTTGGCTTAACTCCCTGATATAGTAGTTGGGTGGTCTGTCTCTAAAACTTCAATTTGCTGCCTAATTTTGATGGTTGTCAAGGTAAAAAAGATACTTCACAAAGATTTCTCCATTTACATGTGAGACATATGTCACTGACTCTGCTTTGATAGGTCGTGATCAGTCTTTTCTACTAACCATAATAAATTTTTGTTGTTGAAATTCAGCTTAGTACATTTCTACTGTCCACGTCCTTAAATCACCTATTCTTCAGAACTAACTGAAAGGTGGTTTGTATTTTTAACAGTTTAAAGACCCACTGAAAAATTTTTCATTTTGGAAAAAATTTTAAAACAGGTTATAAAATATTTGTAAGTTTTAAAAATGTGTAATAAGAATTTTTCCAGGAAACTTAGTATCAATTTTAGCAGTTAAAATTACATAATAATGGAAAATTTCCCAGCATACATCTTTTCCCATGGTAGTTCTTTCCTTATACTTTAAGCAGCTACTTCTTCATTCATTTGGATAACATCTTATTTGATTTAGTTTTTTACCCCCTATTCTAGATGAGTAAAAACATGCTCTGGGTAGAAACTTGAGCAGTGATCATTTCCTTGTTCACATATGTTTGCATCAATAGTGTTTCCTCTAGTTGTAGTTTCTCTGCAAAAACTATAAATCTGCTTGTCTCGCTCTTTTTTTTTTTTTTTTTAAGATTTATTTTTTATTTATACATACAAGTTGGGGTACAGGCCAGAGGCGTGGGGCGGCGAGAGGGTTCACCAGAGACAGAGCGGGGAGCAGAACAGGCAGATCAGAAATACACTGCTGAGGGGAGCAGCGGGCGAGGCAGGAGAGGTCTGCCGCGCCATGTGGGATTCTCCCCGGCCGGGCGTCGAACTCGCGTCGCCCGCTGCCAACAGCTCCACAGTGCAGCGCTTAACCGCTGCGCCACTGGGGAGGCCCCGCTCTTTTTTTTTTTTAAAGATTTATTTATTTATACATACAAGCTAGGGTACAGGCCAGAGGCATGGGGCGGAGAGAGGGTTCACCAGAGACAGAGTGGGGAGCAGAACAGGGAGATCAGAAATACACTGCTGAGGGGAGCAGCGGGCGAGGCCGGAGAGGTCTGCCACACCACGTGGGATTCTCCCCGTCTGGGCATCGAACTCGCTTTGCTGCTGCCGACAGCTCCACAGCGCAGCGCTCAACCGCTGCGCCACCAGGGAGACCCCTGTTTGTCTCTTTTATGAAAGTAAGATTAATTAGAACTAAAAAATATTCCCATATTCCACATGATCTCAGATAAACTGAAGTAGTTCTACCCAGTTATCCTGTTT
>PVIJ01009285.1:0-39849 GCA_004024925.1 Scalopus aquaticus
ATCCCTCCTACACTCCCCCATGCTCCCAAGGCCCCCTCAGGGTGGAAGGCGTCTGGTTGGAGGCTGCCTCCCTTCTGCCCCCCAACCTCCCTCACCTGCCCCCACCTGCAGCTGCTCCAGAGCCTCCCTGACGAGCTGCGGGCAGACATCGCCATGCACCTGCACAAGGAGGTGCTGCAGCTGCCGCTGTTCGAGGCGGCCAGCCGGGGCTGCCTGCGGGCGCTGTCCCTGGCTCTGCGGCCCGCCTTCTGCACGCCCGGCGAGTACCTCATCCACCAAGGCGACGCGCTGCAGGCCCTCTACTTCGTCTGCTCTGGCTCCATGGAGGTGCTCAAGGGCGGCACCGTGCTTGCCATCCTAGGTTTGTGAGGGCAGGGGAGACGATCAGGGGCTCGTGGAGGGGGTGGAACCATGGGCACCCCCAATCTGAACCAATCCCAAGCAAGCCCACCTGGGGAGAAACAGCCAGAATGGAGCCATCACACCCCGGGTAAAGCCGAGAGGTGACCACAGGGGGGCAACACAGGAGGTGGATATGATCTCGCGGGGGTGGGAGCAGGCAGTCTTCAGTTTATGAGGGGACAGTTGGGAACAGCATTTCCTGTCGAGAAGGAAAAGTAAATGCTGTGAACGGAAGTGCTAGAGGGAGCAGCAGGCAGGGGTGGGGCAGGGAGGGGGGAAAGCTGCCTGGGGCTTTCTCTCTGTCCCTGTCGGGGGACGGGGGTGGTGAGAGGCTGGCCAGATCCCAGAGCAGACCAGCCCCCGATGGGGGAGAGCGGATCACGACTGGCAAGCCGTGCCTCCCTCTCCGCATAAGAAAGGTGAAGGTGAGGCACTGATTCCCTAGACAATGATTGCCGGTGTGCTGGCCCCGGGTCTCAGCGTGGCCGCCCTGTGTCCAGCCTTTCACAGGCTTCCTCTCAGACGAACCTCACAGAGTCTAGGGGCAGTGATGATTGGTATAGAAGGAGACGGAGTTTCCCGGGGGTGTGGGGGTTGTCATCAGTTGGCTGGTTGAATCTCTTCTGCCCAACTCTAAGTCCTGTGCTCCCACACTGCTCTCAGGGAGCTTTGCTGGGGAGACTTGAGCTCCAAGGGCATCCATATGGGTGAGCATCGCCTGAGGCTCTAGGAAGGCACATCTGAGTACTCTGGGGAATGTGGGGTGCATGCTCTGGGTCTGTGTGAGGTTCTCAGCAGTGACACCCCAGGGCCGGGGACACTGTGACTTTTTTGGTTGGTGAATGGAAGGGCTCATGCACTGTCATGTGGGGGTGGTGCTTGGACCATGCTGGGTCCTCAGAGAGTCAAGCGCTGTCGTCCTTTGAAGAGGATGATCTTCCATCAGGAAGCAGGAGAAACAAAACCCCATGGGGGCTGGGAGCTGAGGGGTGAGAGGCTTTTATGCACTTCTCTTCTGTTCACGAGCTTGGCTTCTGGGCCTTCTGCCAGGACTCTGGCGAGTATGGCTAGTGACCCTTCAGAGAGTGTGGAGAACTGGAGAGATTCAGAAGGGCAGAAGGATTTGACACACTGGTCAGTCCAAAGCAAGATGGTTGAGTGCATCATTAAGCAGATGGCTTTCCGCTCAGAGCCCAGGAAGTAGTGTGGCTAGGAGCTGGCATGGGTCCCGAGAGAGAGTATCTCCTTACTGATGCCAGGCACCAAGTCTCAGAATAGCCACATTCAGTTTTAAGACAGAGCCTCAAGAATGGCCACACCATTCCCTGGGGGCTTTTTCTCCAAAATCCCCCCAGCACAGGGTGGTGTTGTAACTTTGATCTGTCCTGTCCGCACCCACTTGTTCTAGATTAACATTTTCCTCTGTTGACTTGAAGGCTCTGGACGCCCTGAGGATGCCTGGCTCCCAGACCTCGGGGCCTGGTTTTTTCCTTTGTCTTTGCCCCCACCCCACGTTTCTCCTTGCTTGAATACCCAGATGTTCCCTGCCTGCTCCTGCAGCCAGCAGGGTTAATTCTGGCCCCTTCCTCTGGCATGACGAAGCATGGGCAAAGTCAGTTGTGAGGGAGGAAGGAGGCAAGATGAAGAGAGGTGCACTGGGCGGCAGGGCCAGGAAGACCTACTGGCTTGGAGTTGCTGAACAGGAGGTGCTGGCTGAGATGCCAGCCTATTGGGCGGTCTCTGGGCCCTGAGCCCAGTGGCACGAACTCTCCCTGGTTGTGTCGTGTTTCACATTTTTGTCTCACCTTGTTCATGTAGACAAGAAATACATACTTACCCTATTTCCAGATGACACCACTGGGAGAGCCCATTCCTCAGATGATCTTACTGAGATACAAACAGCTCAGAAGAAACCAGAAGGATGGCCTTTAACCAAGAGAACAAAATTTAACAGCAATTCATTCTATGCTTGAGTTTGAGTAAAAGTCCGTGAACGTCCAGGGGCCTCGAAGTTCAGTGGGAGCCTCCGGCAGCAGGAGGCAGCCCAGGTGGGGGTGGCGGCCACCCATCTTCTTCCTGAGGAATCAGGAAATGCTTTCTAATCGTGCGGACTGTCCATCTGTGGGCTGAGTGACCCTGGGAGGGCCGTGGGCGCTCTGCCCAAACCAGAAGATGTACCAGCCCTGTTGGGAATGACCTGTGCGCATCTCGTACTGGGAGGCAGGGAAGGGAGATTGTTGGGGTTATGTTGGGGTGCTTTATCTATATTGACTGCTCCTCACTGCATCCCTGATGGGAGACACCTTTTTCGTTGATTCTGTGATACATATTTTCTTCCCCACAACGTAACATCTCTGAGATTGGGGTGAGCACTGTGATTGAGGACATTTTGTAATCGCCGTGTGGCCATCTCCCTATCATTGACACCTGCTGGTGAGATCCAGAAAGCCACAGACTCGTTCAAACACAGGCCCTATTGTATGGAGGAGGCTCTGGGGTGGGGGTGAAGTACACTGTGCCATGAGCCAGTGCCCTGCAGCTCCTATACTGGCCCCAGACAATCATCTGGGGGGCTTGTGGTGTCTCCAATAAACCCTCTGATTCCGCTGGTAAGGATAGCGCCTGTGAACCTGGTTGACTTAACTTCCACACGGGACTCTGACCCAGGCAGCCTGGGAACCCCTCTAATTGGGCTGCTCAGTCTCCTCCGAGCTGAATTTCAAATGCTTTAGTGCTGTAGCTTGGCTCACAGAGGTGCTGGAGAGCGTTGCTCACCCCAAGCCAGTCTGATCTGGGGAGCCAGGGACGCAGGCAGCAGGGGTCAGCCAGGCCTGGGTCCCTCAGCTCCTTCCTGTCCTGGCTCTAAGGCCTCACAGGGGTGCCTGGCTGGAAAGTCCCTGCTTGGCCCACAAGGGTCGCTCAGCAGCTACCAGTGGATGACCCCCAGTCCCAGTTGAAGGTCAGGGCTCTCTGACCTCTGCTTCCTTTCCCCAGGGAAGGGTGACCTGATTGGCTGTGAGCTGCCCCGCCGAGAGCAGGTGGTAAAGGCCAATGCGGACGTGAAGGGGTTGACGTACTGCGTCCTGCAGTGTTTGCAGCTGGCCGGGCTGCACGAGAGCCTTGCCCTGTATCCTGAGTTTGCTCCACGCTTCAGCCGGGGCCTCCGAGGAGAACTCAGCTACAATCTGGGTGCTGGCGGAGCCCATGCGGAGGTGAGGGTGCTGGGTACGTGCATGGAAGGAGTGGGGGTGCCAGGCCTGCCAGATGGGCTGAGTTGGGGTTTGTGGAGGTTCTGCATGAGCACATGGCCTGTGTGGAGACCCCTGAGCACTGTCCCTGCCCCTCGCACCTCCCCCAGCCTTTAGAGCCCAGCCCAACAGTCCTGAGCCACCTGTCAGGTTCACTCTGACCCATTTGGACATCCTGGTCCTGTCCTGGCAAAGTCTCAGGTGAGGGAGACAGGAGCCTCTAGGCTGCTGGTGAAGGGTGACGCCCCGGGTCAGGGTGGGCAGCAGCTCTCCTCTCTGAATAGGGTCCGATAGCTGCCCCTGCTTCTTCATGGGGGAAAACAGGACAGCTCTGGGGCTTTTTTGAATTTCTCTGGTTTATGTCACTAATTTTAAACCAGTTTTTAGTACTACATTCTCATGGATAGCCCAAGGGACCAAGTAGAGGTCGACCACCCTTGGCTAGACTTTTTTTTTTTCAAAGATTTATTTATTTATTAATACAAGAACTGGGGTGTTAGTCAGAGGTGTGGGGGTGAGAAGACTCACCAGAGAGAGTGGGGAGCAGAACAGGTGGAAGTACTGAAGTACACTGCTGAGGGGAGCGGTGGGTGAGACAGAAGAGGTCTGCTGCGCCATGTGGGAAGCTCCCTGGCCGGGGATGGAACTAGTGCTGCAGTGGCTGCCAATAGTTTCATAGGCTGAGACTTAACCCCTTACGCCACCAGGGAGTCCCGACCATTGGCTAGACTTTTGAGGGGCAATGAACACCTCCAAGTCTGGGTGACTTTATGTTGGCATCAGAAAATCAACCCTCCCCCACCCTAGCCTCTTCCTCTGCAGGTGGGAGACACTAGGCATCCTGTTTAATGCAGACACCTCCTCCCTTTTAGGGAGATGAGGCAGGGGTGGTGGGAGGAGGGCACAATAGAGGCTCTCCATGCTGTTTCCCTTTCCCCCACTGTCCCCAGGCAGACACCAGCTCCTTGAGTGGCGACAACACCCTCATGTCCACTCTGGAAGAGAAGGAGACAGATGGGGAGCAAGGCCTCGCGGCCTCACCAGCCCCAGCTGATGAGCCCTCCAGCCCCCTGCTGTCCCCTGGCTGCACCTCCTCTTCCTCAGCTGCCAAGTTGCTATCCCCACATCCGACTGCGCCCAGGCCACGTCTAGGTCGCAGAGGGCGGCCAGGCAGAGCAGGGGCTTCACGGGCTGAGGCTGGCCCCTCTGCTCACCCACGGACCTTAGAGGGACTGCGGCTGCCTTCTGTGCCATGGAATGTGCCCCCCGATCTGAGCCCCAGGTGAGCGGGCCCTGGGCTACTACACTTTGGCAGAGATGATGGTGACGGGGCTGTGGCCCCAGGCAGGACCCCCGCCCTGGGTGCCCACCCTTCCCACCTAACCCCTGAGCCTGCCTGGTCCACACCTGCCTTCAGGAAGCCTTCTCTGACCTCCCCACCTCCCTACCCACCCCTGCCATTCCATGCATGGTCATACCCTGTCTCAGAACTTTCTTGCTTGGCAACCCTCGCTTTTTTCTGTTGCTCACACTTTGCTCCCCAGCGAAACTGCAAGCTCTTGTGTGTGACCTTTCTCTTGGGGCCCTGAGCTCCTTGGTCTAGCTCTGGCTTCTGCAGGCTCTGTGTGTGGACACTGGGGCATGACGTCCCGTGAAACACCATAGTAGCTGCCTGTTGATTGATTTATTGCCCTGGCGCCTGGGTCCACAGGGTAGTAGATGGCATTGAGGACGGCTGTGGTTCCGACCAGCCCAGGTTCTCTTTCCGCGTGGGGCAGTCTGGCCCGGAATGTAGCAGCAGCCCCTCCCCCGGACCAGGTACTGGGGCCCGGGCTTGGGGGGAGGTCAGTAGGGCAGTCCCTTTGCCCTGTGAACCTCAAGCACTCTCGGCCTCCGACAGACTGGCAGGGCACTGACTTTGTCCAGAAGCTCTCTTGTCCTCACCCACCTACACTCTTTGGGCAGGGGAGCGTGGTGGTTAAGGCTGGCACCTTGGTGCTGTCGTAGCTAGGTGTGGGATTTGGAGCCCTGCTTTGTCAACTGTCTAGCATTTGACCTTGATTCTCATCCCATTTTCCTATCTCTAGAAAAATTGTGCCTATTACGTAGGATGTCACTAGGCCCAGCACGGTGTCTGGCTCACTACAGGGATAGAGGGCTGGGAAGCAGAGCGCGAGGTGGGCCAGGTCCGGGTCCCACTGTTCTAGCAGTAGGTCAGGTAGTTAGCTCCCGGGAGTGTCCATGTTCCTGGAGGACAGAGCAAGAGACAGGCCCAGAGAACAGCTTCCTGAGGGGGAAAGCCCAGGTAGTGTGTCCAAGCCTTCCCGATGCTCTGGGCAGAATTCAGCAACTTGGGTAAGACTAGAAGTCGTTGTTTCCAATGATGTCAGGCCCTGCCAGGCCAAAGTGGTCTGTGCTAACTGGGGCTGAGGCCTGGACCCCATGCTGTCTCCTTTTGTGAGCCCTGGATGGTAACCCCATCCTACTGTCCACAGAGAACGCTCTGCTCACTGTCCCCCTTGGGCCCAGCGAATCGAAGAACACAGACACACTGGACAAGCTTCGGCAGGCGGTGGGTGAGGGCCAAGGTCTTGGAGGCAGGGAGGGGAGGGGCGGCTACTGCTGTTTCATGTCTGGCTGACTCTACTCTGACCTCTCCCTTCTCTCTCCCTGAAGGTGGTAGAGCTGTCTGAGCAGGTGCTGCAGATGCGGGAGGGGCTGCAGTCGCTTCGCCAGGCTGTGCAGCTGGTCCTGGCACCCCATGGGGAGGGCCCCTGTCCTCGGGCATCCGGGGAGGGGCCGTGCCCAGCCAGTGGCTCTGGGCTCCTGCAGCCTCTGTGTGTGGACACTGGGGCAGATTCATACTGCCTGCAGCCCCCAACTGGCTCGGTCTTGAGTGGAACCTGGCCCCACCCTCGTCCAGGGCCCTCTCCACTCATGGCACCCTGGCCCTGGGGCCCCCCAGCATCTCAGAGTTCCCCCTGGCCTCGAGCCACAACTTTCTGGACCTCCACCTCTGACTCAGAGGCCCCTGGCTCAGGAGACCTCTGTCCTGAGCCCAGCACCCCTGGCTCACCGCCTCCTAAAGAGGGGGCTAGGACTGGGCCACCGCAGCCCATGAACCAGGTCGAGGCTGCCAGCACTGGAGAGCCCCCGCCAGGGCCAGGGGGCCTGGCCTTGCCCTGGGAACCCCACAGCCTGGAGATGGTGCTTATTGGCTGCCATGGCTCTGGCACGGTCCAATGGACCCAGGAAGAAGGCACAGGGGTCTGACTGCCAGCCCCAGAACTCAGTGTTGCCAGACATGCTGCCGTCTGCTGCTCAGCCCGGCCTCAGGGGAAGTGGGCGCAGCTCCCCAGGACTCCAGGCTGCCTGTTGGCTCAGGACAGGGAAATTGGGCACAAAGAGGGCCCAGCCCATGACCTGCAAAGTGGGTGGGAGTCTCAGGAGGGGGCCCTAGGCTAGGAATCTTCAGGCCCCTACTTTTGGGGCCCCTCCTCAGCCTACTCCTGACTGCGTGGTTTCCCTCTGCAGGCTGAAGGCAGAGGCCTGAGGCCAAAGGGGGGTTCTGCTATCCCCTGCATGTGCCCCCACCTCACCTGTCCCCACATTTTTTATATTAAAAAAATAATAAAAGGAACTACTTTGGAACTCAGTGCTTTTTATTTACAAAAGAAAAATAATAAAAGTCTGAAGCCAATCCACTGGAGACAAGGGTGGAAGTGGGCATTTGGAGGAAGGGGGGTGTGGTCTGCAGGTCTGCAGAGCAGAGAGGGAGGGGCTCTGGCCCTAAGGAAGCTGGAGGGTCCAGCAGCCAGGTCTCCCCAGGGCCGGCCCTGCCCTCCTGCCAAAGGCTCAGATCAATGGGCCAGCAGCTGGGTCTCCACTGCCCACTCTAATTTTTCCAGTAGCTCGAGTTCCCAGCTCAAGAGGGCTGGAATGGCAGGGGAAACTGAGGCCAGAGAGAGTCCATGGGTCCTTCACCACTCCTCACTGTGGTGTGATCTTGGCAGCTTCAGCCCGGATAAGGGCGATGAGGTCCTGGTTGATGAGGAAGACGAATCGCAGGCTGGCAATCTGGGTGGGAGAAAAGAGATGCTCAGGATAGAGGTGGGGTGGGGCAAGGCGGCACTGGGCCCATCCTGGCCTTTCCAGTCCCCTCCCAGCTCACCTCCACCACAGAGTTGTTGCTGAGGCGCCACTTAGAGCCACAGAGCACAGGTCGCCCGTCGATGTAGATGGGCCGCCGGCCCTCATTGGCAATGAAGAAATCGCCATTGTTTTTCAGTTTGATGACCCCTGTGGGAAGACAGGTGGAAAGCGCGGGGATAAGGAGGGTCAGCAGACAGCCTGAAGCCCTGAAGCCCCAGGTACCCGCTCTGCTTCCTGGGGACAGACTAGAAGGAATCCAGGATTCCCAAGTTCAAGATCTTGAAACGTCAGCTCCTCGGTCCCAGCAGGTCTCTGAAGGATCCAATGAAAGCAAAAGGCCGCAGGGACAGCCTCACACTGCGTCCTGCGGGTACCTTGCTTCCGAGAGATCTTCCAGGCGGGACCCTCCAGGGACAAGTCCACGTCAATCTGGTTGTCCTTGGTTGCTCTGCCCAGGGTGATCTGGGGAAATGGGGCAGGTGAGGGCTGGGACCTGAGGGGGGTCCACACACGTCAGGGAAAGAGGAGAAATTAGGGACCAGATACAGAAAGGGCAGTGAGGGGAAGACCGGCGGAGGAGGGAAACCTAGGAAGGCACAAACGGGGCCGGGTGGGGGATGATGGGAACAGGACGCGCTGGGATCCTTACTTCTCTCGAGCGCATCAGGTACCGCACCATGCGGCCCCGCAGCACGGCCAGCGTCTGGTTGTCAAAGTCCGGAGAACTCATGCCTGGGGGAGGGGCAGGGTCAGGAAAGAGCCCACCCCTCAGCGCAGCAGGGCAGACAGAGGAGTCAGCACGGGGCTACTGAGGGAAAGGAGGCGGCGCCAGAGGAGCAGGGGCTCAGGGAGTTGAAGAGGGCCCCTCCTGGTCACCGGCCTCCTCACCTGTGATGCTGTCCACTAGCACCTGCCACTTATGCAGCTCCTGTTCTAGCTGCCGAATCTCTCGCTTCTGGCGCCGGTCCGCCACCGTCAGCTCTGGGGTGAGGTGGAGCAGTGAGGTCACCTTGCACTGGCCCTCTCGGGTCCAGCAGGAGCTCCCACCCCTTCACGACGTCCCTACTAGGGTACACTCACCATGTTCCAGGACCTCATCTCGCATGTCCCTGGGGGGCAAGCAGAGAGGAAGAATCAGGCTCCACTTGCAGCTTACCGGCCATCCCCATTAGGTACAACCTGACTTATTAAGGGTTCCCCAAGCCTCTGTGGCTGAGTGGCCCAGCAGGCTGGTCCTCTGGCCTTGGCCTAGCCTTCTTCCCTGGGCCGGGGTAGGGGCAGGCCTAACGCCCAACAGGGTGAGAGTACAGGGGCCCAGGGAAGAAAGCAGACAAGCAGGCACCAACAGCTGCAGCTGGAGTGGAGTCAGGGCTGACTGCTCACTGCAGCAGCACCAGGGGCCCGGCAGCCGGGGGAGAGCTTGGCCCCGGCCAGGGACTCTGCCACTCACTTGAGCTTGCTGTCATCGATCAGGTCTTCTGCATCAGAGAAGTTCAGCACTTGGTCCCCCTTGGGCAATGGCTGCACTGAACAAAAGACAGGGAGAGTCAGTGCCAGTGCTCTCGCTCAAAGCTGGCGAGCAGAGCTGAACCGAGAGGACACGCTGTAAACACGGAGTCCACCTTCACGCTGGTCCATGAAAGTGCACCCAATACAGTACGGGGCACAGGCCAGGTCAGGGTGCACACTAATTTGGCATAAAGCATTCCTGGGTGAGCCAAGGATAGAAGGGGTGCTAAGAGGAAGAATGGGACAAAAGTTGACCTTGCGTGTAGGTTTCTCAGAGTGTGCTCTCACACAGCCGTGAACGAGGCGGGGAAGGCACAACGTTAGCGCCACTTTACAGATGCGGAGGCAGGAGGGAGAGTTCAACTGTGTGGCTCCAATTGACGACAGAGCCACGATAAGCCCTGCTTCCCTGTTTACAAATCCAATATGCACCTTCTGCCACATAACTGGCCCCGAAACATTTTCTGTCACACTCAGTGAGGGGCTACGAAGCACACACCAGTCAAGTCCCACTTAGAAAGGAGAGCAGGAAGCGAGCTATCCCACCTTAAACCAGTGTTTTTCAAAATGTGGGTTATGATGTGTTAGTGGGTCATGAAATTATTTTTTTCCAAAGAAATGGAATAAAATATGATTAATATCAGAGTCTGTGAGAATAAATATTGTTTCATGCAAGTTTTCTAGCTTTATTCTGGTCAAAATGTAAAAGGGGTTAGGGCTTCAAAGACCTGAGAACTTCTGCCTTAAGGCCAGCTGTTCCCGGGACTGCAGTGTCTGCTCAGCGTAGCTCCCTCAGGCTAGTGGCTCTGAAATGGCTGGCTGAGGAGCTGGACAACACTTGAGGCGTCCTCACTGCCTGCGAGGGAGCTGAGCTGGGCTGCAGAGGAATCACAAATGCTCCCCCACCGCCACCTGCCTCCTTTAGTCAGACAGTGTGGGGAGCCGGGAGCAGGGCGGTCACTCCTACTAACCGTCTTCCTGACAGCGCTGCCTGCAATTGCACCCATTTAACAGTCAACTGATCTGACACCCAGCAATGTAGCCTCCCTGTTCCTAGAGACTCTCAGCACTGAAAAGCAAAGGAGGAATCAAACACCCACAGAGAGGACTCATGAAAAGAAAAACTAAAGCTTTAAGCAACAAATAGGTTTACATAAAATAACTTTCAAAATGGCAACAAAGGAACTAGTTATAGGAGCCGAAATAAACTTTATCCAGAGACCATTCCTCATTCCTGAGCTTGAGGAAGCAGCAGTGACTTGGGAGCTGCAGAATTAAAGATATAAAATTCTGAGATCCCTGGGAAGGACAGATGGGGCTCTCTCTGACAAGCAGGTTTCCTTAAATCCTTCTAGTAATATACTCATAATCACAAGGGGCAGGACCCAGGGAGTAAGGTGAAGGGCGTGACTACAGCTTCATTTTCAGAACTGCAAAAAACTATTGGGGACGTTCACATTTTACTCAGATTTAAATGCTATTCTTGAAGATGTTAATGTATTATTTATGTAGTGATAAAATGTCAAAGAAAACAAGCAAGAAGTGGTAATGCCCAGTGGTAGACTTTTTCCTAGGACTGCAGGCAATTTTGTCTCCCTTTACATGATGCTGAAGCCCATTTTAGCTCCTTTTTCACCCTCTAGAAGGGATTTTTGTTGTAAATCAAGTGAACAAGATACCAGGGGCCACTGAGGGATCTGTTCCAGGGCACCCAAAGGCCCAGTCCACTTCACACCACACGCACACCCATTCTGTCAGCTCCTGGCTCAGGTACCTGTCTGGTCCTCCAGCAGGTAATACTGCTTCATGAGCTGCCAGTGGGTCTGCAGGGTCTTCGCAGTACGGGCCAGGTAGAAGGCATCGGGGTGTCTATGCAGCAGGTCCTGGAAGGTCTCCAAGGTAGGCTGGCTGGCCTAGAGGGCAAGAAGCTTGAGGTTTCAGTGAGAGTTTTCTGCTACCACCCCTACTTTCCCTCCCCTACTCCCTGTCCCCCGCAGCTGAAGACCGCTACAGCTGCCCAGAGAACCAGGCTTGGCTCTTCCAGAAGCCCCTGTGCACCGAGGCCCCGGCAGATGTATGAGCACCTGCATGGGCAGGTTTCTAGGTGGTAGAGTTGCCCCCATCAGTTGGTCCAGCTCCTATCCCACCTGGTCCCTCAACCTTACCAGCCCTCAGCCTTACCGATCCCACTTTGCTCAGCAGCTGTTCCTCTGTCTTGCTAAACAAGGCCTTGCTCTGGATGGTGGCAATGGCCTCTGGGTGCAGCTGTCTCATGGCCTGGCAGGCCAGCCTGGGTGGAAGGTGGGGGTAGAGGCAGAGGTCAGGGCAGGGACAAAGGGAGGTCATTAAGCAATCTGGAGTTCCTGCTTCGCCCAAACCTGCAGGCCTTTGAGATCCAGACCTAGAGACCAGGCCCTCAATAGGAAAAGCCCAAAGCTTTTGATGGTGTTTGGTCTCACAGGTTTCTCACAAGCATGAACAGACCACTCGGGAAATAGGCTCCTGGGCTTAACCCCCGGAAGAGACTTAAAGGCACAGTCGCTCGCTTAGAGACCCAGGCCAGAGGGAGATCCTAAGACCACAGTCGCTGCTCCCCCCGCTCCCCCTCAACACAGACCTTCCCCTTTCCTTGGCCAAAGCTGCCACCCACACTAGCCACTGACTACCTCCTCTTTCCCAAGCGAAGCCCTGCCCATTTCTTGGTCAATCAGGGCTGTGGCTAATGCTTAAGTGGTGCCAGGGGCTATGGAGCAGAAGATGGGTGTTACGCATCCAAACTCTGATATTAAAAGAAGTGACTGAGGAGGAAGTATGTGTTGTGTGCGTGCTGATTTATTTGGCACTTAGGCTGTTGGAGCTGGAAGGGGCCTTAGCATTCTTTTTTCTTATGGAGAAAGAAGTTGTAGGAGATGATGTAAAAAGGCTGGGAGTGACCTGCCCAAAACCACCATGCACCAAGGCTCCTGCCACCCATTTGGGTATTTTCTCCTATACTACATCCTTGGCTTCCTACTTCCCAGCATTAAGCCAGGATTAGCAGGGCTGTGGCAGGAAGTTTTTCTCCAAAGCCTGGGTCTTAATGTTACCCTAGGATGCAAGGCCCCAGGAGTCCCGCCACAATTCTCTCTGCTCCAGGAGCCAAATTCTGGGGTCCCCAGTACCTCCTTCTGTTGGCGGCAGCCCTACTCACTTGGAGATGACAGGATCATACAGCAGAGCGTACCAGCGCTCCTGGACTTCTCGAAGGGTGAAGCGGCAGCTGAACTTCACACCCAGGTGGACGGACGTCAGGTCATTGGTCTGCAAGGTCCCATAGGGATTTGGTGCACTTTTACCGCTAGGAAGAACACTTCCTCTGCCACCCACAGATACTGCTGGCCTAATGGGGAGGGGGGGCACGGTATGCAAACTAGAGGTTGGGGGAAGGAGGGTAACACAAAACCTGCAACACAGCATTGATGAGCAGGAGGTCATCCGCAGGCTTCCAGCGGCCCAGGTCCTTCGTCACCTGAAGTGGCTGTTTGCTTTTCTTCACACGCTTGGTGAGTCCAGGGGCTGGGGCTGGGCTGGGAGGCACAGGAGTGCTGGGGGCCTTAGACACCTGTGTAGAACACAGGAACAGAGTGAGATTAAAGTCAGCATCAGGGGCCTCCCTGGTGGCACCAGGGGTTAAGTCTCAGCACTATGAAGCTATCCGCAGCCACTGCAACAGGAGTTCGATCCCTGGCCGGGGAGATTCCCACATGGTGCAGCAGACCTCTCCTGTCTCGCCTGCTGCGCCCCTCAGCAGTGAATTTCAGTAGATCTGCCTGTTCTGCTCCCCACTCTGTGTCTGGTGAACCCTCTCACCCCTCCCCCACCTCTGGCCTACACCCCAGCTCTTGTATGCATAAATAAATCAATCTTTCAAAAAAAAAAAAAAGCCAGCATCAGGGCAGCTGAGGCTTCAGGTCCTGAGTTTTATGAACTGAGTGGCAGCCCCCGCCCAATCCAGGAATAAGCAGCACAAGCAGACGCTCAGCTTTCTAATACCCGCCCCCCTCTTTCCGCCCCCACCAAAATAATTCTACATAGTCCTTGACCATATGGGGTCTACTTTTTGCTGGTGGCACCCCCAACTGGAGTGGAAGGTGGGTGGGGAGGAATACCAGGAAAACACTCTTGCTGGTACAGTGTCTGGGGCCAGAGCAATGCCACCTGGGGGTTATTTTTACACCCAGCAATGCTGGGAACAGGCTGTCTGCTCCCAGAATAGATGCAAGCTCCATGCCTCCCACACAGAATGTGATACAGGATGCACTGACAGGGTAGGGGGGTGCAGCGAGAACGGGAGAGTAGGGAAAGATGGGTTCCCAGAAGAGAGGCATCTGAGGTTGGGGCGGGGGGCAGCTTAGTCCTCTCATAAGCCTCCTCTGCAGCGCTCGAGCCAGCTGACAAATGCTGTGGGGAAGCACGAAACCTATCAATGGCTCCCACCCCTCAGCTCCCAGGCACTCACCTTCTTTTTCTCACTGGAGGATGGTTCGCTCCCTGAACAGCGCCCTGGTTCCACTCCACTAGCCCCTTTTGCCCGGGTAGAGGACTTAGCTAGGCTGCTCTCCACCAGCTCATCATCAAACTTCTTCCTTTTGATGAATCTGTGGCGAATACAACCCAGAGAGCACTCCTTGCCCCCTCCCTAGTACCCACTCACACATGTACCCAACCTCCAAAAGAACAGTTCTCAGCAGGTGCTCAATGCTCTGGTTTAGTGGATGGGCACAGAACTGCGGCACTCCACCCTTCGGGATAACAGAGTATTACAGCACCACAGAGGTTTCACATCGAAAATCTAAGATTTCACTCCCTTGTCCTCAGTCCCACAGAGAGAGATTTGGTAGGGACAGAAAAAGTACAAGGCTCTGCTAATGCTTAGGGCCCCAGAGAGGATCAAGGAGCCACCTCCCACGGGAGTAAAGGCATGTAGCGCCCAATGCCCCTGCCCGGTCTCTGGCCCTCCAAACCCTTACTACCTTGAGGAGCTTCTCCGTTTAGGGATAGTACCCAAGGCCTGGGAGGAGGCCCGTTTCTGCCCTGCCAGTGATTCCTCATCCTCTGAGCGGCTGGCAGTGCCTGATGCCATCAAGGATGAATCTAGCAGCCCCTGAGAATCTAGACAAAAAGAAATGGTGAACTCAGACCTTTTAAGTTTCTAGCAGAGCCCCAAGCCTCTATGTATGGAATCCCTTCTCAGTCCCCCTTCCCCTGCCAGCCCTCATGGTTCCTTGATACTTAAAGTTTTAAGGTGGGAGATTTCTGGCCATTCAGCTCCCACCTGGGCTCAGACCTGGCCTGACCTTCCATGCTGGGCAGTTTTCCTGGCACCATATGTCATGGAGGGCAGCACATGGTGCTCAGGTCAGACTGGTGATGCCGACACACTGCTCTGGGGATACCTGTTCCCTCTGCCATCAAAATGCAGTGATACCAAAGTGTAGCAGCTCAACAGCAAGTCAGTCAATTGTGTCCTCTGCTGAGAGGTACAAGGCTAATGCTGGCCCAGGGGAAGGTGGCAAAATACCCAGCTAGGACCAAAAGACACGTGCTGTAGTACCAGTAAGGGATAGAAGCAGCAGCTGCCCAACACCTGAGTGTTTGGGGAGCTGGCCCAATTTCACACTACCTTTATCCATCCTCTCACAATGCCACAACCACAGGTTCCAAACCACAGGGCTAGGAAGGAGGGTCCTACAGGCTCATCCAAGGATTCTGACCAGGTGAGCTGAGAGGCTGAGAGGAGATTCTGCAAAGGAGAAATGAGGCTCCCTCAGGTTCAGAATTCCAACTGGCCAGCCTTACCTCCTTACACTGAAACAGGTCTCCAAGGTCCCATAAGCTAGGGAAGACACAGGAGAAAAATGACAGAAGGCTCCATTCTACCAATATGACCCTGACAAGCCAGTAGCCTTTAAAGGTCACTGACATCTTTGAGAATATGATCAAACCTGGGGATCCAAGAAAAATGTACAGACACATGCTATTTTAGGAGATTCAGGGACCTCTCTAATTCTATTCATAGTCCCAAGGTTAAGGGCATTGACTATAAACTAACAAAAACAAAGGAATCTTGGCTCACTTTTTCTTTTTGTCGGCCTGTCACTGGCTCAGTGGCATCAACATCCCTCTTCCAGGCCAAAGTAGAGAAAAGGAAAGGGAGATGGAACTCCAAGTCCATCTCGTTTTTTCCCATTTGCAGCTTTAGCTGAAGAATCTGTGGGTGGTAGCTCATGGAAACTACAATTTGCAGTTTGGGGACTGCGCTAATATCAACCGCCTGTGTGTGTGTTGGGGGGAGAAGGGGGGCGCTCCCAATAGCGGGAGGACTCAAGTACTGGGACTCTTTGGGGGCATGTCCGGTAGCGGGTCCCGCCCCTGCTGCCCTGGGCGGCTCTCCACCACTCAGGCCCAGTCCCCGGGTGTGCTGCCGCGGCGCTCCACAGGATATGGCTAGGAATTTCGACATCTGGGAAGAAGGCAAGGCCGCCGATTCCGCGGGCAGAGGCAGGGTCTGTAGCACCTTCCTTCCCGGCCCTCCGCCCTTCATCCCCCCTCAAGTGCACACTCAAGGAGGGGGGTTAGCCCAGGTCTGTTTCAGGGGCTCGTAATAGGAATAATGACAGTCCTGCGATGCAAAAGAAAGCACCGAGAGAGTCACGATGCTCTTGCAGGTTTCATTTAAGCCTCCTGGGTTGACGGCGGCTGAAAGTGGGGGTGGGGGGGGTGGCCAACTCCCACTCCACCTACGGCAAGTAACCTTTGCGCATGCGTAACAGCTCGGACCAGATTCTGGCCCGGGACGGCCCACGCATGCGCAGATTTTCGGGGAGCTACCGGGGCGGGGCCCTATACCTGGGGGGCGTCGTCCCTGGTGGCACTCTGGGAAACTCAGTTTCACCCCCAACTCTGCTCAAGAACCCTCAGAGGCAAACCGCGAGGTCTCACCATTCCTGGACTGCCAGCTCCAGCAATTTTTCCGCGGCGACGGCAGCAGCCGCAGGGCCAAACCCGGCTTCCGTGAGGTACGTCTGCTTCCGGGCCTACGAACTAGGGGCTGCGTAATCCCTTCCGGTTCGCCCGGGGAGCGTGAGTGAAGGGGGTGTGGCCGTAGCATCATAGGTGTCCCCGTTTAGCTAATAACCGAAATTAAAGGCTTTCCCAACTGGGACAACACACAGGAAAACATCAGGGATCGTGGGCGCCAGAGAGGTTACCCAGCTGAAGGGGGTGATCCCAGGGAAGGCGAGACGTGAGACGGGATAGGCTGAAGGGCGAGACCCAGTGGGGCGAGGTGAGCTACGCGGGGAGGGGCGGCCGCACCGAGGGGGGGGCCGGGCCTCAGGCTGCATTGCTGCCTGGGAATTCCCGCGAGATACTGGCGTAGTTTTTCAGAACCAATTGTGCAGTGTTTGGTTCCATGAGCGGCTTTATAAAAACTGTTGTGTCACGCCCTGGGCTGGTCGATGAGGTTGGGCGCGCTCTAGCTGGAGAGATGTGGTACAGAAGGGACGAGGGAGGTTGACGTCTGAGGAACCGACAGAGGCGTGGGCTGCGTTCTTAGTAGGTCGGGGCCCCCGGAGCAGGAACTAGTGTCCGATTGCTCTTGTCAGTCCTACCCCACCTGTACTGCTGGAGCTGTTGTAGACCACGGGAGGTAAGAGAGAAAGCCAGTGGAAGCACTTTCAGAGGACATTCCCTGGAGGGGATTTGGCTTGGAGAACAAGCCTACAGGAAAAGGTAGAAGTTGGAGAAAACCAAAAAGACTGTCTTCTAAAAGGTAGTTTCTATTTGCTATATGTTTCCTTGGAGGGCCACAAAATTATAAGGGCTCTAGAGAAACATACTGCAGTTTAAAATAAGGAAGGTCCAATTCCAGCTACAGCTGGCCCTTCGGTGCAGGTTTCAAGCACAGAACATCTCATCATCGCCAAGGGCTTTAGGAGCTGGGGTAAAGTGACTTAAAGGAGACAGCGAGCTCCAAAGCAAAAATGAATTTGGTGAATTTGATGAGTTTGAGGAACAGAAGGGACTCCAGTATGGCTGGAGCAGAGTGATAAAGAAAACAAGAGGTCACCAGGCAGATCACCTTAGCCCCGGTAGTTCCTGGTCTGACTTTTGGCTTTTATTCTTGTGCATTGGAAAGTTCTTCAAGGATTATAAACACAGCCCTTCTGTGATATGATTTTAATTTTTAAATGACCCCTCTGGCTGCTTGAGGAGTTTGTGGTGGGTAAGAGGAAGCAAAGAGATCAGATAAGAGACTATTGCAGCAATCCAGGTGAGAGGTATACCCAGGTGATTTAGCTGGATTGTGTGGGCAGTGAAGATGAGAGACTTTGATGTATTTTTTGGAGGTAGAACTATGTACTTGTTGATATAGGATGTGTGGGGCTAGAGCTGAGTTCCCCCCCCACCTTAGAATATATTCAGAAACTGAACCTGTCTCACTAGCTCCTACATGATCTCCTGATCCAAGTCCTCATTTTCTTTCACCTCTCACCTCCCTAACTGGTCTCCCAGCTTCAACTTTGTTACCTCCCCCACTCCTTCCTAATTTTTTCATAATAGCTAGGGTATGCCTGTTAAAATGGAAATTTATGCATGTCAAATTACTGTTCAAAATTCTCCGTTTTATAAGCAAAAATCAGTTGCATGCAAACAATGAATTAGAAGAAAGAGAAATTTTTAAAACCTAGTTACAATTGCACACACAAAAATGAACTACCTGGGAGTAAACTTGACAAAGAAGGTGAAGGACCTATATGTTAAAAACTTAAAAGACATGAAGAAAAGGAAAGATATGGCATGCTCATGGATTGGGTAAACATAATTTAAATGACTATATTACCTACAGCAATTTAGAGATTGAAGGCAATACCTTTTCTCAAAAAAGAGAACAATTATAAGATTTGTATGGAAACATGAAAAGCCCCAAATAGCCAAAATCATCCTGAGAGAAAAGAAGAAAAAATGGGGGTATCACATTTCTTGACTTCAAATTATCCTACACAGCACAGTAATCAAAACAATGTGGTAATTGCAACAAACGGGAAACACAGACCAATGGAATAGAATAGAAAGCCCAAAAATAACACTGGTGAATACATTTTTACAAAAGTCATGTTACTGAAATAAAATTAGTCATTTCCTATCAAGTTGTATGTGCTCAACATGAATATAACAGTCAAATTCTAATTTTGGCTGTAGTTTTTTTTGTAATCTGCAATAAATGGATGTTTATATCATGAAATGCATGCCAATAGTGATAGGCCTGTCGTTAATACCTGTAAAAAAATCAAGTCATAGGCTACTTCTTAGATTTCTTTGCTTGTCTCTTGTACAGCTGTTCAGGAGCATCTCTGGGGAGTGTCCAGCAGTAGTCAGCCAGCATTGCAGTGGACCATTTTCCCTGCTATCTTTGTTTCATTGATGCGATATCTTGATGAAAATGTTCGCCATGTTCATCACTAACCATACCACAGTTTTCAGGGAAGAAATCCAGATGGGAATGAAGGAAATGGATCTTTAGAGACATTGCAGACAAGTTTCTGATACTGCATCAGCATGTCTTCTACTAGTTCCTTGTGGTTTTCTGCCCTAACATTCCCAAGAAAGTTTGTAGATATTAGGCGAAAAGCATTCCATGCTTGTTTCAATCACCCTGCAGCAAGTTGTTGAACCGGTCATCTTTGACGAGCTCTCGAATCTGAGGACCCAGAAAAACTCCCTCTTTAATCTTTGCTTCGCTGAGTCGAAATTTTTCATGCAGGTATCGGAAAGCTGGCGAGGTCTGGTCGATGGCTTTCAGGAAATTCTTCATCAAACCTAGTTTGATGTGAAGGGGTGGTAGCAGGATTTTGTGAGCCTTGACCAGAGCTGGGTGCTGGATATTCTTCTCTCCAACTGCTGCAGTTTGTCTACGAGTCCATTCCTTTTGCAAGTAGTGCAATTCACTTGCTCGGCTATCCCACTCATATAAGAAACACAAGCATTTTGTATATCCCTGCTGCAGTCCCATTAAAAGGGCAACTAGCTTCAAATCACCACAGACATGCCAGCTGTCCTTGTTATACTCATTGGAATTCAGTAGCTGCTTTAAGTTATCGTATGTCTCTTTCATGTGGACAGCATGCACTTCTGGAATAGATGGA
The DNA here is from genome assembly GCA_004024925.1 of Scalopus aquaticus. Classification (NCBI taxonomy): domain Eukaryota; kingdom Metazoa; phylum Chordata; class Mammalia; order Eulipotyphla; family Talpidae; genus Scalopus; species Scalopus aquaticus. The sequence continues at coordinate 19,499 of PVIJ01009285.1, forward strand.
AGACGGTTTCCATTGTGCAAAAGCACAGCCTTAAGACTCAGTTTCAAAGAGTCTAGAAATAGTCTCCATTCTTGTGGGTCATGAGTAATTTCTAAGACATTCATGAGGCCCTCAATATTGGAACAGAATACTAGAGTACTTTCCTTTCTAAAGAAAGGCTCCACCTGCTGGTGGCACTTTCAGTATAAAGGAATTGTGACATCTTCTTCTAGAAGATTCCATTGTTGGAATCTTGATCCTAGCAATTCTGCCTTGTTCTTGGATACGTCCAAATCATGAATCAGGTCATTGAGTTCTTCCTGTGTTAGTCTGTGTGGGGTTGATGAGGCACCACAGTGAAAATCTGGATCACTGCATGCTGATGGAACAGGAGAAGAACAGGTCGGCTCACCCTTGTCCTCATCAGATGAATCAAGAGAATATTCTGCTGAGGTTCTGGAATAGGAAGTCCCTCACCATGTGGCACTGGTCTCAATGCAGATGGAATGTTTGGGTAGACTATTCTTGACTTCTTTTGTTTCGTTATTCCGCTGGAAAGAAGAGGAACCAAGCAGAAGTAACAGTCTTTTATGTGGTTGCTTGGCTCTCTCCACACCATGGGCACTACAAAGGGCATTGAAGGTCTTTTGCCATTTAACCACTGTGAAAGCTGTGTTGTACATGTAGCACAGCATATATGCAGGGCCCAAGGCTTGTCTTGGTCACCAACCTTGCACCGAAGTAAAGATGATAAGCCTTCTTCACTTGCGAAATGATACTTTTCTTCTGGTTGGCAAATGTCACGTCCCCACAAATAGAGCAGAAATTGTCTATGCTATTAATGCACTTTTGAGCCATTACTGTTCTGTATTGTGCCTAAATGGGTAAAATAATAACAGTTCTATGGAACAGTAGCTTGAAACTCTCTCACACAGAGCCTGAAATATTTTCAATGCTCAGCCTTTGTGACAGGGCTTTCTATAGTGCACTGCTGATGTCAGCTTACTTCAGCAGCCGCCTGGCGTAGTATTGCATTGCATCAGAAAATGATGCAGTTAACTCCGGATGACGTGTACATGATGGTATTATGCAATGCAATGCAATAGTACATCATTCTAGGCTGATTTAGGATGTTGTTGCACTCCTACTGGATAAATTTACACTGTGAAACATATAAAATATGAAATATGGAATATAAAATATCTGAAATATCTGAATGTATGAAATATCTGAATATATGAAATATCTTCAAAACGAGAGCTAATAAGACAATTTTAGAGTTACATTCATTTCAGCACACCAAGATACTACAGATTAAAGTCAGTAACAATCTCAATGTTGACCAGGGTAAGTCTACACAGATACGGCGAGTTTATTTTTGACAAAGGAGCCATGGCTATCCGATGGAGATAGGAAAGCCTCTTTAACAAATGGTGTTGGGAAATGTGGATAGCCACCTGCAAAATAATGAAGCTTTCCATAGTAACTCCATCTGCAAATAATTAAAAATGGATTAAAGACTTGAATATAATAATTGAAACCATAAAATACTTAAAACATAGGGGATACACTATAGGATATCAACTGCATCCACAGATACATGTATTTGGGGATGGCAAGGGAAACAAACAAAAATAAACAAGTGGGATACATCAAACTAAAAAATGTTTTGTACCTCAAAAGAAACCATCACAAAACCAAAAAGGCAACTTACAGACTGGGTGAAGATATTTGCACATCACATGTCTGACAAGATAATACAAAATACACAATCCAGCAACAACAATATTTTTCCCTTAAAAATGAGCAAAATATCTAATGAGACACTTTCCTGAAGAAGACATTCGGATGGCCTACAGGCATATGAAAGATTGTTTAACATCATTTGTTGTAAGCGAAATGCAAATCAAAACCATAATGAGATATCAGCTCACTCCTGTGAGGATGGCCCATATCAAAAAGACTGGAAACAACCAGTGTTGGCAAGGATGTGGAGAAAAAGGAACTCCCATCCACTGTTGGTGAGAATGCAAGTTGGTGCTGCCTCTGGAAAATGGTATAAAAATACCTTTAAAAAAAAATAAAAATGGAGGACCTCCCTGGTGGTGCAGTGGGTTAAGCGCAGTACTATGAAGCTGCTGGCAGTCACTGCGGCGTGGGTTTGATACCGGACCTGGTGATTCCCACATGGCGAGGCAGGCCTCTCCTGCCTTGCCCGCTGCTCCCCTCAGCGGTGTACTTCAGTCCATCTGCCTGTTCTGCTCCCCACTCTGTCTCTGGTGAATCCTCTCACCGCCCCACCCCTCTGGCCTGCACCCCAGCTTGTATGTATAAATAAACAAATTTAAAAAATAAATAAAAATGGCAATCCCATATGATCCAGCAATACCTCTACTAGGTATTTACCCAAGGGATATGAAAACACTAATATGAAAACACATACTTCTATATTCATAGCAGCACTTTCCATGATTGTCAAGTCATAGAACCAACCTCAGTGCCCAACAGAGGACTGGATAAAGAAGTTGTGGAATATATAGTCAATGGAATACTACTTAGCTATTTAGAAAGATGAGATAGTGCCTTTTAGGACAAACTGGATGGCCCTTGGCATGATTATGCTGCGTGAAGTAAATCAAAACGTGGAAAAACATATCAGGTGGTTTCACTTATCTGTAGAATGTAATTTAAAAAACATTGGCAAAGCACAGCATAAACAATTCTTAGACTTAGTGAAAAATATACTGGTTACCAGAGGGACTGGGGTGAGGGGAAGGGATAAGGCTTTGGCAAGGGAGGTTTGGTAGAGGGTGAGTGAAGCATGTGTACATGTAGTAAAATGGAATAAAAATGTAATCCCAAAGTTATATAGACATGAAAGTGACTAACATATAATAATAAAAATAAAAGTACTTTATTGATAAAAATTCCTTTAAAAAATCCGAGCTTCCTTGGAATAAAAGCCCCTTGTTATCTCTCTGATCTCATCTCCTGCTTCTCTAACTTGCCCTTTCCAAAATTTCAGTCCCTATTCCCTGCACACTCTACCCCTTCCCTGCTTTGCTTTTCTCCTTAGCCCTCCTTACTATCTTCCAATGTAATTTATTTTTTTCCTGTTTACTTTATGTGCTCCAGTAGAATGAAGTTTTATGAAGGCAGGAGTTTTTGTCTAGTTTATTCACTGCTGTAATAGGTGCTTAATATTTGCTGGATGTGTGTATTAAATTTACTGAAATCTGCGGGAGATGACTGTATGGGTGTGGAAACAAAGATGTGTTAAGCTTGAGATGTCTGTGAGGTGTCTTGGTGGAGCTACGGAGAGGTGAACACATTAATCCAGTCTGGGAAGAGCCTGGATTGGGGATTTAAATTGGGATTGTTATTATAAGGCTCTGAATGCCCATGCCAAGGGGGAGAGAATAGATAGAGCATGAGGAAGGTAGGGCCAAGACCAGCGTCTGGGGCACTACAACACTTAAGATCGGGCCAAGAAGGCGCCAGTAGAGAGACAAAAATAAAAAATGTGGATAAAGGTAGCGATGCCACCGATCATTCAACCTCGTTCCAGAGTAGTCTTTCAAAGTCTGGCTCTCCCTGGGGTAGATATGCCTTGCAGTTGTGGCCATATTCATGGTTCTCCTTGATCTTGCTCAGCTGCTCAGGCCCCCAGGCTCCTTCTTCTAGGAGACAGAACATGGTGTTTAAAAACACACGCTGTGGAGTCAAATTGCCCAATTTTAAACCTGAGCTCTGTTACCTACCAGCTTGTGACCTTAAGCAAGTTACATGTCTGTCCTTGGTGTCATCATCTCTGAGGAAATAATTATAAATCCACTTCATAGAATAGTTCTGAGGAGTAAATCATTAAGCAAGTATGTAGACTACAGCAAGTGTTCAAAAATTGTTAGCTGTGAGTGCTATTCTTAAGGTTTAGATCTCAATGTCTTCTGCCAGGTAGTCAAAGTCTAGGACCTAGACTTTGGCAGCACAGCTGCTTCTGTTCCTGTCCACTACAGCAGGACCAATTTCCCTCTCACCTAAGGATGTTATCTTTTGGCGATCCGTTCAAGAAAACAGGATCTATTTTTTGGCAACTGTGTCTTCATAGGAAGTCAAATTTAGTAAGACTGTTAGCCACTATAAAGCTGCCTTTGGAGTCACAATATGTTTTAGGTCAGTGTATACTTGGTATCTGTACATTTTTTTCTCTGAGAGAAACCATCTGCAAAAGAAGAATCTCATACACAGGCTGAAACCCTCTGAAAAGTCAATTCCCAGAGTAGAGAATCAGACAGACCTCATGAAACATCCACTTTAACATAACAGAATTTGCACATCTCAGTTCTAAAGTCAGAATCTAAGGAAACTTACATTACTCCCCTTAAAGTTAGGTATTTGACAAGGATGGCCCCTGTGATTGTTTTTACTTAACACTGCTTTGAAAGTACTAGTCTAATTATAAGAGAAAGGAATGAGATACAAAAACTGGAAAAGGAGGTAAAAATTACTACTTATGATAGCCTACTAGAAAATCCAAGAATATCTGTTTAATGCAGCTAAGACATTTCCACAAAGGGGGTACAAAATCAACCTGTAAAAAACCCAATTAACAGCCAATTAGGAAGTATAGGGAAATAAAATGTATCATTACAATAGCAATAATAAAGTAAATTTAACAATAGCAACAGTAATCTTTTTTTTTTTTAAGATTTATTTTTTATTTATACATACAAGCTGGGGCACAGGCCAGAGGCGTGGGGCGGCAAGAGGGTTCACCAGAGACAGAGCGGGGAGCAGAACAGGCAGATCAGAAATACACTGCTGAGGGGAGCAGCGGGCGAGGCAGGAGAGGTCTGCCGCACCATGTGGGATTCTCCCCGGCTGGGCATCGAACTCGCATGGCGCGCTGCCGACAGCTCCACAGCGCAGCGCCCAACCGCTGCGCCACCGGGGAGGCCCAACAATAGTAATCTTAATAAAAATGCTAGAGCTAGGTTATCAAAACTGAAATGCTGTCAAAGGACACAAAAGGAGGCTTGAATAAATGGAAAGACATACCCTACCCTATTTTGGGTTAGAAAGATTCATTATCATAAATATGTCAACTCTCTATAAATTAATCTATATGTTTAACACAATCTAATAAAAATGCCAGGAGACTACATCATCTGAATATATAGTCTATATGAAAATATTTGTACCAGGAATAGCCATGAACACTGAAAATGAAGGTTAAAGAGAGGACTACCTCTACCAGATAGTAAACAATTAAAAACCACAATTAGAATAGTAAAATCCAAGGGGCACTAGTGCATGCACAGGCAGTTTGGTCAAGAGAACAAATTAGGGAATCTAGAAATGGACCCAAGACATTTAAAATTTTAATATGTGATAAAGATGACATTGTCTATAAGTAGGGGAAAATGGATTATTATGATAAGAGGTATTGAGACAATTGTGTAGCCACCTGAAAGAGAAAAAATAATGTGGTATTGCTACTTCACTCCTTACACTAAAAGAAATCCATATGGATCAATTGTGTTTAAATAAATGTAAAATAGTAAAAGCATAAATTATGTCATAGTGGAGATAGTATTTTTCAGAATAGCACATTTCTCACAGCATAAAAAAGACATTGTCAATATAAAAAAATCTATAACTCTCATGAAAGACACCATAAACAAAGACCAATGACAAACTGAAATGTTCGCAACTCATCAACAAAGGGACTAATTTGCTTAATATCTACAAAATCTCTTCAAATCAATATGAAAAAGAATAAAAATCCAATAGGAAAATAGAATGGTTAACATAAAAGGAAAGATAAATGTTTCTTAAACATAAAAAAATTCAATCTCACAAGAAAATTGAAACTATATTTAGATGTCATTTTTCACCTATAGACTGGCAAAAAATCCAAATGTTTGACAATATATCCTTGACATGGTTGTCATGTCCATTCTCTATTGTTGGTAGAGCTATACATTGTCAATGCTTGTCAAAATTACAAATACATATAAATTCTGATCCAATATACTTGCACACATGCAAAATAAACTACATATGCTATACACACATAATACTATGTGCTGTTATCAACTAGAGCATTGTTTACAGTAGCAAAAGTTTATAAACAACCCAAACATTTTTCACTAGAAGATTAAATTATGGCCATTTGTCCAATGGAGTATCATCAGCCAGGGTGAGATCTGTTACACCCACAAAAACTTCATAATAAGCCCTAATTAAACTCATGAAGAACCATAAAGAATTTTTAAGCACAAGTGTGGTTTTTTAAAAAGATCTCTGAGGGACCTGGTGGTGCAACGGGTTAAGTCTCAGCACTGTGAAGCTATCCGCAGCCACTAGCACGAGTTCAATCCCCGGCCAGGGAGCTTCCCACATGGCGCAGCAGACCCCTCCTGACTCACCTGCTGCTCCCCTCAGCAGTGTATTTCAGTGGATCCGCCTGTTCTGCTCCCCACTCTGTCTCTGGTGAATCCTCTCACCACTCCCCCCCGCCACACCTCTGGCCTATACCCAGCTTGTATGCATAAATAAATAAATCTTAAAAAAAAAAAAGATCTCTGACCTATTACGGAGCATAGATTGAAAGAGTAAAACTCGAGACAGATCAGTTTGTGGCCCAGACTAGGGTAGTCATGGAGGAAGACACACCTGATGTGGACTGGTTAGGATTTGATGGTAGATTGCATGTAGGTGTGCAAGAGACAAGGCACTGATTGCATCTGGTTTCTGACTTTGGCAGTAGATGGGAAACGAAGGTTATGCATGGAGAGAGGAAGCACAAAGTGGGATAGCACGTGTGGGCAGTAGCTCCGCGGCCCTGTGCACCTGTCTTTGTTTTTAAAGTATTTGGGCTGACCAGGCTTCTATCAGCTCCGACCACTCTCTAACCTTTTACCCAGTTGCAGCCTGTGGAACCACTTCTCTGCAATCCTATCCTCTGAGAGTACCCAAAACGGATTTTTAGGTTTAGCTTTTTTTTTTTTTTAAGATTTATTTATTTATGCATACAAGCTGGGGTAAGGCCAGAGGCGTGGGGTGGTGAGAAGGTTCACCAGAGACAGAGTGAGGAGCAGAACAGGCAGATGGACAGAAATACACTGATGAGGGGAGCAGCAGGCGAGGCAGGAGAGGTCTGCCATGCCGTGTGGGAATCTCCCCTGCCGGGCATCAAACTGCGTTGCCGCTGCTGACAGCTCCACAGTGCAGCGCTTAACCGCTGCGCCACCAGGGAGGCCCTAGGTTTAGCTTCTTATTGTCCTACAACCATGAGACTCCCAGATTCGTCAGAATTATTCCACTGAGAGGGAGGCCACGGTCAACCGCCAGGTAACCCTGTATCTGCGGGCCTCCTAAATCCGGGCATCTATCTAGAGCGACGATGTGGCTTTGCAGGGTGTGAGGTGCTTCTGAGAGTTGGCCCAGGGAAGGAAGAGTGCACAACGCATCTCTCACAGAACCAACGAGGCCCTCCTTCAGGACACAGTACCTGGCATAACATGAGTGGGATAAAACCTGGAAGCCATGGAGGCAGCCATGGTCCTGGGGAAAAATCTTTTGGATTTGCGTGCCCTGGGTTCTGCCCACACAGCCGCCATCTCTGTGACTTCCTGGAGAGCCATTTCCTAGCTGAGGATGTGAAACTCCGCAAGAAGATGGGCGACCACCTGACTAACCTCTGCAGCCTGACTGGCCCCCAGGCTGGGCTGGGCAACTATCTCTTGGAAAGTCTTACCCTCAAGTACGACTGGAAGCCTCTGGAGCCCCCTTTGAGGCACCCAAGTGGCACCCCCTGATATCAAGGGCTTCAGCCTGAGCCTGTCCCTGCAGCTACGAGGCAGATTTTTAACGATCCTGAAGTCCTCTCCCAGGCTGTGGACCAAATGAAAACAAAGTTTTTTGCAGAGAAGATGAAAAGCAGGCTTGGATGGGAAGGAGTTTCATGTGGCTGCACTGAGTTGGCGGTGTCAGTGGGCAACAAGTTGAGATACTTTATGACTCAGGGGAGAGATAGGAATTAGGGATAGACTTGGAAATCATCATCACACAGCTGATGTTTGAAGCCATATGGGGAAGATGAAGTCATCGTGCGATACCCTGTGGCATCAGGAGAAGAGAGTCTAGGCTCTGGCGTGATCCTGAGAACCCCCAGCAGAAGATAATGAGCTCCTGAATGGAGCCAGAGGGCGTGGGGCACAGAGGAGGGAAGTTAAGTATCACATGGCAGAAGTCAGGCCATCAGTGTGGTAGCATTTTAGTGCTCTGTGTCTTTCACTTAATTATAGTATTCTTGAGGACATAAATAGGGTCTTATTTTTCTCCCTGTCTGCTCCATCCCTTATATCAACACGGCTTTGCCCATATATTCAATAGATATGTCTGTGAACAAATAAGGGCATGAGTGAGTAAATTCAATCACATCTGAGTTTTATGCTGCTTTAGTTCACACCTTCTTTATTGATCTTCTAATTGGTCTCACTTTACCCACTTTCTAATTTCTCCACATTGTCACAACAAACTTGGCCTTTAAGCCCTTCTAAACCCAATCCTGTCCCAGCTTAACTCCTCTAACACCTGGCTTCTACCCATTGAACTACAAACGAACTGATCTGGATTCCCCCATCCCTGGTGCCTGTGGTAGTTCTACTCATTCTTCAACATTCTTTTTTTTTTAAAAAAAAGATTTATTTATTTATGCATGCAAGAGCCGCGGTGTAGGCCAGAGGTACAGGGGGTGAGAGGATTCACCAGAGACAGAGTGGGGAGCAGAACAGGCAGATCAACTGAAATACACTGCTGAGGGGAGCAGTGGGAAAGACAGGAGAAGTCTGCTGCGCCATGTGGGAAGCTCCATGGCTGGGGATCGAACTCTTGCTGCAGTGGCTGCCGATAGCGTCATACTGCTGAGACTTAACCCCTTGCGCCACCAGGGAGGCCCACTGAGTGTCTTTTCATGTGCTTACTGATCTTTCTTGTACTGTCAGTCCTCACTTCACGTCATCAATGAGCTCTTGGAAACAGACTTTAAGCCAAACCTCATGTAATGAAAGCAGATCCTCCAATAGCGTTGTTTATTTAATTCAACATTGGTCACGGTTGTGTTTTTTCTCATTGAAATTATACCATGTTATTTGAGAACCTGCTGTCTCTTCTTGGGAGAAGTGTCTGTTCAAGTCCTTTACCTGTTTTTCAATCGGATGGTTTTCTCTTTGTTTCTCTTGACGAACACATCACGCCTCCGGCTTATTTGTATAAATAGCACATGAGGACACCGTCCCCATGCAGAGAGCAGCCCAGGGGTGATGCCGGTCTTTCTGCCCTCACTTGGTTCTCTATTCTGGAGCCCTTGTTTGGGCCTGTGGACCTTTGGGGTCCTGAGCACCTCTGGGAACTTGGACTGTAGCCACAGCCTCTACCTTGGTTTGAGCCCTGCCTTTGGCCAGCAGAGTCTGAGACCCTTGGTGATGTGGGCGTGAATGTTTCCTGAGCTTGGGGTGAGAGATGCAGGCAAGTCAACTGAACTTGTGTCTCTTGCCCTTTGGGTATTGACCTTGACCTCCTTGGGCTTTGTTTTACAAGGGCATTCATGGCTTCCGCATGCACCTTCATGGCCTTGCCACCATTGTTGATCCACATCTTCTTCAGGCCCTTCTTGTGCTTCTTGGTAAAGCTCAATTCATGTTCCTCAAGAATTTAGGGTCCACTGCCTTAAGAGTTCTCATCTTTGTAACTGGGGTTTCTTGATGCCATTTCTGTGCCATTTCTGGGCATGACTGTGTGTGCTGTGATTCTTGGACTTTCTGTGTTGGCACCGAAGCCCGCAGCTCCCCAGGCACGTGGAAGCAGCAGAGCAGGTGCATGTTTTCTTACTGTTGAGTGTTTCGAGCTCTCCATATACCTGTCAGATAAATGATTTGCAGACATTTTCTCCCATTCTGTGAGTTGCCTTTTTAGTCTGTTATAGTTCTCTCTCTCTCCCTCCACCCCTCCCCCTTGTTCTCTCTCTCCTACATTTATTATAGGCTGGCGACGTTTCTCCTGGTCTTTCAATTCCTTCAGTCCTCTGATGGGGGACGTTAGTTACTGTGACGGCAGGAGTGATGCTGTCGGGCCAGACGCCACCAGTTAGTGTTTGCAACAGGAACCACAGTGCCAGATCCTACAGCTCGTCTCTTCATCTTGGTTTTGCCACAGAAGGAGCAGTGTACTGGGCACGCTGGCTGATCTCAGTTTTCCCCACCATTTCTCTGAGGAAGGCAGCGTAGCGGTGCCATGTTTACTTGGTGCATTTGGCCATGGCCTGACAAGCTAGGTCTGAGCCTGGAGAGGATGGACGGTGTCTGCTGATGGGCAATTTTAAATAATTTTCATGAACTCCACTTTGTCTGTTTTTCCTTTTGTTGCCTAGTTTTATTTTCGTAACCCCTCCAGAGCTTGGCATATCATCAACACCCTGTGTTTGCAATAAGCTCCCCAGAAGTTTGTTTTATGCTCTCACTACTTAGCATAGAGTATAGCACCACATAGGTGCTCAATAAATGTTTAAGGAACCAGTAAATAATTACTCAATTAATTTGCCATTAGGCACTTCCAGAGAGGCCAGTATCTTTAGCAAACAGTGCTTTGTGCGTGCTTCCTGCCAGTTCCGATAGGCTGCTCACAGGCTGTGTCGTGCAAGCACGACTCTACCCAGGGATTGTGAAGTGCGGCTGCCAGGCTGCGTCAGGGCTGTCATGGTGGGTAAGCATATAGCACGAAGACCTGTGGCTCTCCTCGAAGAAGCCTCAGAGGCAAGAGCAAGGCAGCTCCAGCGAGGACAGATGGGTCACTAACTCTGTAGGGAAAAGTCTGACTTGGTTTCTACAATGTGGGGGCGGCTGCGGCTGCAAAAGCACCGGGGCACCTGCTGTTAGGGGGCAAGGTCTGGGGGGACTGAGGACAGAGCATGGATACTCCCAGAACAAAGGCAAGATGGACCTGTGCGGGGAGAGACGCCTGAACAAAGGTAAGGAGCGCTCCCAGGAGAGGGTCACGCTAGCCTAGCATCTGAGCGCCTTGACTGGGCTTTCATGAATGAAATGGGGATTGTAGTAACTTCCAACTGGTCTCCCTGCTCCCATCCCACTTTCAGTCTGGTCTCATCACTGTTGACAGAGCGATGCTCTTGTTGTATCAGTCAGAGTATGTCGCTTTTCTGCTCAAAACTGTAATGGTTCCCATTTCATTCAGAGTAAAAATAGCTCCTGTTCATTTAGAGGTTTATATATATATATATTTTTTTAATTTTTGAGTACTTATGAGGCCTCCAGCCACTTTTCCAGCAACATTCCGCCTCCTCTCACTCACCTGACTCCTGTCACACTGGACACTGCTCTTCCTTGACTGCCTCAGGCTGCTGTCACCTCAGACTGTCCCCTCGCCTGGCGTGCACCCCTCCCCCACACGACTTGTTTCCTCAAATACTACTCCAGTGAGACCTGGAATGATCTATTTTAAATTATAACTCCTACATCTGGTACTTTAGCCCTCTTTTGAAATGGTAGCTTTTAGCATCCCACATACTGTTATTTTACTAATTTTTTGCTTAATATATCTTTCCTCTGAATAAAATGTAAATTCTGTGTTAAGTACTGTAAAAAGAAAACAAGCGCCTATTTTCTTCAGCACTGTCTCTCTAATCCCTAGAACAGTACCTAGTATTGGAGACCCGACAGATAATTTGTTGAATGAACGGATGGATGGATGAGGACCTGATACGTGTTTTGTTTCCTGTGGAAAGAAGTTCTACAGGAACTCCTGGAGGAGTTCCAAAAAATAGTTGCTGGAAGTCATTCGAAAAGGCAGATCTCAGAACTGCAGAACTGACAACCTGCCTGGGGGGGGGGGGTCTAGTAAGGAGTAAGTGCCACCAGGCTGAGGGAGAGAAAACTCAGGCCACCAAGAATTACCTGCAGGATTCAGGTGTTCAAAGGATAGATCAGAAACTGCTTATTTCCTTTCCCCCCTTGTTTGCCTAGTTCTTTCCTCTAAGCCCAGCATCTCCTTAGACTAACCCCACCCTGCTTTAGTTGTGTTCTTTTAGTAGTTCCTGTAATTTTAATTTGGCTCCATCCTCCTGCAGGCCAGCTGAGGCCCTTACGCAAGCCCTTTGCTGCCTCCTTGTGGTTGTTGCACTAAAGGAGCTCTTGCAGAAGGTAAGGCAACAAAGGCATAAGGACTCTCGAACAGGGTTGTCCTGGGAGTAGAAACCTGAATCTTTTGAACCCGTGGCAACCGTGAATTATTAACAACTGCCCCCACCCCACCGACACTGCCACCACTGGCAATGAGCATCCCTGACAGGTGTTCCAGCTAGACCCTGGCCTTGGGTATTCCAAGCTGGTCACCTCAGGGGAAGAATTGGAGGCAACAGTCTGATCCCAGGGCCTACCCTGAGGGGCACTGAGGCCAGCTGACTAGTGTATCTAGCCTCCACCTACTCTGCCTTCTCCTAACTCAAAGCCATAGTTTTCTCCAGAATTTTAAAAAAAATCTCCTCTATTGATTTTTTAACATCTTGCATCTCTGTTATTTTTTATTTAACACTTCAATATCTATTTTCTGTCATTAATTTTATTTCGCATGACATTCGTTTTTTTTTCTGTATTTTGTTGTGTCTTTTTTATTATCTTTTCAGAGTTCTCGTGTATCACTTTGACTTGCTTTTCTGCTTTTTCTTCCATTTCTTTGAATTTATAGTGGCAGTTTTGAACTCCATATCTGATAAGAGGATAAATTCTTTCCTGTCTTTGTGGTTGGATTCTGGAGATTTGCTCTTTCCTTGTGATGACATTTTCCCTTGAAATCTCAAGGTGCCATGTGCTGTGTGTGTGTGTGTGTGTGTGTGTGTGTGTGTGTGTGTGTGTGTGTATTTTTGGGGGGTCTGCCCATTTTGCTGCTTCAGATTCCCCTATTTTTAAAAAACTATGTCACTTAGAGATTTGCACTACTTCTGCTTTTCCAGCAGATGGTGCTGTGGTTTTACTTGATTTTAGATTATTTTGGGCTTTCCCAGCTTCTATAGGGCAGGAGACCTGATCTTTCTTGCAGATGCTGAGTCAGTAGGTGGAGGAGGGACCTGGAGGGGTTCAATTGCTGGTAGGAGTGCAGGGGAAAGTGTGTGGGGGTGGGGTGGGGTGGGGAGTTGCTGGCTTATGCTTGTGGCTCTGCTGATATCCCTGAAGTCCAGACCTGAGTCTCTGTAGTCTGTGTGCTGTTACTGCACTGTACAAGGTCAGTACCAGCCTGAGGGGTCACGGAGGGGGAGTGCAGCCTGGCATACCGTCCTTATTCTTTACAAGGGTAAAGGGTCCTGCTCCTGGGAGCACCCCAGCTCCTCTGAACATGTTTCTGTTAGTCACGGATGTATACCTCCGCGCTGCTCAGCACCCCTTCCCTAGGACTGCCAGCTGAGTAGCAGCACCATACTTTGGATGGCATCCTCCCTGCCCCAGACCAGTCTCAGACATTTCTCTCCACCCACCTCTTGTTTAACAAAGCATGAACCTTCTCAGTGTCCCTTCTGAGGTGGTCCATGCTGGTCCAAAAGGTGCTATAGTTTTGCCCCAAGTCATGGGATCCTCTGGGTTTAGTGCCCTTCTGAATAACTTTCAGATTATTCTCCCAGGAATGATGCAAGGAAATTCCAATCCCAATTTCTATCGAACTAGTTTTCAAGTTCAGGTTTTCATCTGCTTTTGTTCAGTTAGCTGATAAACCTGTGGAAGGAATTCTTCATCTCTGATTATTAAGGTTTTTGCTTCTAACATTCCTGTTTATCCATTTCTTCCCCCTCCCCCCCATTTCCTACTCTCTGCTCAGTTTCTCCATCTGTTCATGCAGTTTATTCACCTTTTTGACTAGGCTGCATCCTTTAGCATATTAAGTCCAGGCATACCTTAAAGGTATCAGAAATTTAGCTCCAGATCACTGCAATAAAGTTAATATCACAATAAAGCAAATCAAGTAATTTTTTTAATTTCCCAGGCATATAAATGTTATATGTACACTAATAGAATAGTCTACTAAGTGTGTGATAGCATTATGTAGCTACCTTAATTAAATATGACAGAGACACAAAATATCTGATGGGAAATGGCACAGATAGTCTTTCTTTGATTTGTAAAAAAACTGCAGTAGTGCAATAAAGTGAAATACAACAGAAAGAAGTGTGTTTGTGTGGTTATTTAAAAGTCCTCCATTGATACATTGATGACTCTTCTAATTATGAGTCATGCTTGTTCTTTTTCTCATTTTTTTCCAAGTTGGCCTCCCCAGTACACAGGCCTTACCACACCCGGTATCACTTCTCTCTGATTCTTTGGGTTGTTTCCGAAAGGTTTTTGTCCCCTTCCACTTTACCAATATTCCTTGAAGGTCACAGTTAGGCTAAAATAGACCTTTCCTTCATGTCCCCTTCAGTGTTAGTATTTCTCCTCTTGGAGGCCTCTAAGGCCATGGGGACATGCAAACAGAGCTCTACACAGCCCTCAAATCTGACTTGAAGAAATATTTCTTCCCATCCTATGTTTTGGCTCTCTGGAACTTGTTTTTGGCTGTTTTGTTATTTGAGGGTAGAGGCAGTATCTTGTTTGATCAGACACATCAACTTAGTACTGAAGAAAAAAAGGAGTCTGGTGTATACTATCAGAGAAGCTCATCACTAGAAACACACCATACACCCTCTTGGCTTCGTCGTCTTCTTTGCCTTCAGGGAGATGAAAATGTTGGCAAAGTAGGAGAAGAATCTGTCAGACACTCTGCTCGCTTGCCAGAGAGCTTGCTCAAGGACAGCCAGAGAGTCAAAGTCCTTCATCACCAGAGCAGGTTTGGCCAGTAGGCACCTCAAGCACAGTGCCAAGAGCCAATGAAAACACACGACACCTCTGAAAATGTTATTGACATCAAAAGACAAAAATGTAAAAGATATATATATAATTAAATGTTTATAAAACATGATATTGTCAATTTAATTACACATCAAAATTTAATATTCAAAATATTCTGATTGCATTTACAAAATGTGTTAGATTTCACTGCCACCCATGATGATTGTTGAGAAGTCACAGCCAACTACCCATTCAAGAACTTACTCATAGTCGATTAATTTCCCAAGTAAAGTTAGAACATTTCTTTCAAATCATTTAAAGCATTTAGTGTGGGGCAATTTTAGTATCTTGGATGCAATGGGGGTGAGGCCTCCAAAAAAAATAGGTCTGGGACCTGGAAGGCTGGAAATGCCCTCACTACCACCACTGGCTTGGGATCTGCAAAGGCGTGTCTCTCGCTTTCCTTCCCCTCGTGGCGATATGTTAAATTGTGGCTCAGAAATCAAATCCTACTCTGACAGCATCCAAGAGCCAGCTGTTTATAACCCACTCCCCTCCTTCCTTCCAGAGTCTCAATCTTAAGCTGGAATGAAGAATGGGTGCCATTCCTGAGAAATGGAATCACCGGCTTACAGGTTCCTATTTAATGTTTTAAACATTCCTAGCTAATGTTTGTTATTCCTGGCCCCTAGACCAGGTCTGGCTGAGCAAGTGGAGAAGGAAGGGGAGTGTGGAAGCCAGTGGGCGATGAGGGAGGTGGCTCTGTGTGTGTGAGGAAGAATGAGAGCATGCTCACTAGTTGGATCAGCTAACTAAAGCAGTATCTGAAATGAGTTGATAAACGATTACCAGAGATGCCCTCCTCAACTACAGCATCTAGATTTGGAACCTCCGTGTTTGCATTTCTTCCATCTTAAAACTCACTCTTCAGGGCCTCCCCGGTGGCGCAGCGGTTAAGCTGTGGAGCTGTCGGCAGCGGCGACGCGAGTTTGACGCCCAGCCGGGGAGAATCCCACATGGCGCGGCAGACCTCTCCTGCCTCGCCCACTGCTCCCCTCAGCAGTGTATTTCTGATCTGCCTGTTCTGCTCCCCACTCTGTCTCTGGTGAACCCTCTCGCCGCCCCATGCCTCTGGCCTGCACCCCAGCTTGTATGTATAAATAAAGAATAAATCTTAAAAAAAAAAACAAAAAAACCTCACTCTTCAGAGACTACTAGCTTTCCTTCCCACCCAGTTACACGTGGCTCTGACTTGCACTCCATGTCTCCTTTTGTTCTTATCGTCTGTACGTCCTTGCTAATCATCAGTGTATCAGTTGCTCACTTGTGTATATCTTTGGTTGACTGAAGAATGAGTGAGCCCTGCGGTATGCCGGATACTAATTGTGACCATCTTGGCCTTTTCATTTGCAATGGACAGAGACCCCACTTGGGGTGTGCTCTCTGGTGGTACCCAGGTCCAGGGGGGTCCTAGACCTTGCTCCAAAAATGAGTTGAGGAGGCGTGGATTTCAGTAATGAGCCAGAAAAGTTTAAACATACCTCCACTTTATTAAAAATATACAGTTTGTGGACTGAAGGAGGAAAGTGATGTCTTTCAAAGCTCTGGGTCTACTTATCAATACCCAGAGTGTTTAAAAACATCAGCTGGAGACCTGCATTAGGGACAAATTCCTGTGTGGTTTTTAGTTACCCTGAAGTTTGAGAGTCAGAGAGACTGGGATTATCTTGATTCTTCTGGCTTTTCAGGGTTCCAGGAAAGCACTCACTTGACTTTTTGCCAACAAGGTCAGCTGACTCATCTGGGGGTTCCTGGCATTGCTTTCTTTGGGTCCCTAAAGCATGGAAAGAGTTAATAGTTACAGGCAAGGGAGCTGCTGGGACAAGGCCTCAGGATGTGAGCCCCACTTAGCCCTCCTAGGGTCTTCCCTGGGTGTCTCTGGGAGACCAAGCCATGGCAGGGTCTGGATTTGACCCAGAAGTGGGGCTACTTAGCATATTTCTGCCACATCCCAGGGCTCTGCTTTCTTCTTGAAAATCTGCCTGGTTCTCACTTCAAAGAGTGCTTCCTTTCCTGTTCCTTCCTACTCATCCATGTTCCTTCCTCTCCACCCCCATTAATCTCCTTCCATATATCAGTTATAAGCCCTCTCCTCCATCTGTAACGTGCTGCGTCTATGCTTGTGGCAGCCTGGTGCCTGCATGTGAACACTGTGGACTTCAGTGGTGCAGGTGTGGGCCCTGAGCAAGGAGAGCAGAGCACTAGTCTAGGTTAAGATTCTTCTCTTACTGCAAACAACTCTTGGTGTGTGCAGACACACGGCTCTCTTACCTGTCAGGCAGGGAACCCAAGGGAGATGCTAAGACAAGGCAGAAAAAAAATCTAGATCTTACAGAAAGGGGTCTGCTGACTTTTGAGGGACTTGGCCTGGTCTTCGGTGTCCAAAGCCACAGGGGATGATGGACATCCCCCCACCCAAGTGGGCTGTAGGTGAGACAGGCAGTCAGTGCCAGACAGGGCAGGAGAATAGGGCTAAAACCATGAGGTCAGTCCTAGTTATGAACTTGACTGGTGCTGTGAATTGGAGAGCACAGCCCCGGAATTGGTGAGGTCAGTAGGGTCACAAGGAGGTGAGTGACCCAGAACCACAGAACAGGTGAATGTGAGGATTCACAGTGAGCCCGGACAGGTGGCTGAAGAGGAGGAGCACTTTTGCAGGAGGAAGCAGTGTCTCCAGAAGGGCACGTGTAGGGGCTCATAAAGAAAGCAGCATAGGCCCTCCCTGGTCGTGCAGCGGGTTAACTCTCATCACTATGAAGCTGTCTGCAGACACTGTAGCATGAGTTCGATCCCCGGCCAGGGCTATTCCCACATGGCGCAGCAGACCTCTCCTGTCTCGCCTGTTGCTCCCCTCAGCAGTGTACTTCAGTCAGTCTGCCTGTTCTGCTCCCTACTCTGTCTCTGGTGAATCCTCTCACCTCCCCACACCTCTGGCCTACACCCCAGTTCTTGTATGAATAAATAATCTTTAAAAAAAAGAAAAAGAAAGCAGCATAATCACTCAGAAGCAGCAGCCGCCTGGGCAGCAGCGGAGAACTCTGGTTAAAAGAGGCAGATCCTGGGCCTCCCCAATGGCACAGCGGTTAAGCTCTGCGCTGTGGAGTTGTCAGCAGCGGTGATGTGCGAGTTCGATGCCCGGCCAGGGAGATTCCCATGTGGGTGAGGGCACACCTCTCCTGCCTTGCCCACTGCTCCCCTCAGTAGTGTAGTTCCGTCGATCTGCCTGTGCTGCTCCCCACTCTGTCTCTGGTGAAGCCTCTCTCTGCCCCACGCCTCTGGCCTGCACCCCAGCTTGTATGCATAAATAAATAAATCTTAAAAAAAAAGAGGCAGATCCTCCATCCATGATAATGGGATCCCAAGTGAGCACTGGGGAACCCTGCGCGGGCATGCCAGGTACAGGGATGCAGATAAAGACGACAGAGGACACAGGGCTTTCTCTCTATGTCTGGTAGTTAGATAAGCTGAATAAACATGTATAGAGCTAGAAAGGGGGGAGAAAGTCATATTCACCTAAATTCCCCTGGAAAGTGGAAACTGTCTTTGCTGGGAATAATATTTTGATAAAAGCTTAAGCCTGAAACTGAGATCCCAGTGGAGATCTGGGTGTGGGTGGAAAAGCTCTCTGTGAGACATGGAGTTTTTTAATTTTGCTTGGTATACCAAAGAGATGAGAAGAAAGGAGGCCGCGGCATGGCGCAATTCACTGTGCGCCCCTTTCCGCATCACCCATCTAACTTTCCAGAAAGTTACTAGCATGAAATGCTTGGGGCCAAGCAGAGGGTGCACTTATATCCTGGTATTTATGTGTATGGCAAAAACAAAGGAACTGGGCCTCCCTCAGATTCAAACGGGATGCTGAGCTGAATCCAGGCAAGGAGGCAGAGGGAAAGGAGGAACTCGGAGGGAGACACTAGCATGGGACCCTTGGGCAAGTTTAGCCAAATCTAAGCTGGAGTCCCAGGTGACTTCAGGGTTACTGAGTTCCGCCAGTGTTGTTCTGGTTATCCTCAGTTCTGTTTGTTACATACAAATCAACTAACGATAACACCACACACATCTTAGAGACGCTGAGAACTAAAAACCGGGAATCTGTCTGTATACTCGGCAGGTGTAATGCTGATGTCCAGCTGAGACCCTCAGGCCCACTTCAGAACACAAGCACAGATCAAGACTGTCACCCCGTCTCACCTATGGTGAGGGCGCCAATGTCTTTAGAGCTTTTGGTTCTGGTTAGTTTTATGCTCTCAGGCATCAGTGCCCTCACCTTGTCAAAGGTCTTCAATTGGGCCAGGGTCACAAGGGGCAGCTGGGATTGGTAATCTAGAAAGTTTCCTTGAAAGAGCCCTGAGTCTTCAATGTCATATCTTGAAGCCGAAAGGGTCAAATGAGAGTTGAACCTTCCTAACCAGGAAAGCCTCTTGTTGACCCTCTGGTTCCTGCCTCCCTCACTCTGCTGTTCTTCCCAGGGACAGTTCCTAAAGCAATGCCAAAGACAGGCCTGGGGCCCTAGGCTCTGGTTCATCTCTCCATTGCTGCACCTGGCACCCCTTGAGAACAATCCTTGGGTCTAGGGCAAGATCCGTCTTGAGAGCAATTCATGTACAACCCAGGAGACAGCTGGGAAGGAAAGATGTCTATAATGATTCTCTGAGGTACTATGTAAAGTCCTTGCGACAACTAAAATGCTGCTGGCATGGGGACCCGAGCTGAAGGGATGAGGCAGGCAAGCACCTGTCTGATGTGGCACAATAGTGAGGTCATTATTAATGTTCAGCAAGAGAGCTCCTGGGCCACTGGGTAGAGACTGTGTACCTGGCCTCTGCCCCTGGCGGGCAGGTTTCCCTGAATCCAGATTAGGTTTGCACCTTACCCAGCAGTGGGGGACATCAAGCTTTTGTAGTCTGAGGCATGCACATCCAATGCCAGCAGCTGGGGGATATCTGGGTGCCCCCCTGTCTGGTCCCAGGATAGATTGGTGGGTGTCTTCTTTTCTATCGGGTGACTTGAAGAGACTATATCAGTATTCCAAATGGCCTTCATCCGATTTCCCTGTTGACTGGGGGAATGGGGATCAAACGTATAAAAAAGAGAGAGTTAGAAATGCAGACAGATGGAGAAGTGCCAAAGCTCTGGAGGGCCACAAGGTTCAAGACACTGCTTTGTTTTCATCCCTTTCTCTACCAGTTGTCACTGCCCTCCTTGCTACCTCTCCCCACCCCCAATTCCCTGGGGCTCCTCTTG
Organism: Scalopus aquaticus; assembly: GCA_004024925.1. Lineage (NCBI taxonomy): Eukaryota > Metazoa > Chordata > Mammalia > Eulipotyphla > Talpidae > Scalopus > Scalopus aquaticus. The sequence goes on from PVIJ01009285.1 coordinate 39,676, forward strand.
CTAAGGAGTTACTGGAAGACGCTTCTGGAATCATCCCATATTTGCAAGCATATACCCTGGACTGAAGCTATGGTGGGTGTGAATGTGGTCTTGGCTGCACAGAGGCTCATGGTGGCTCTCTGTGAACCTGGGGCCACACAGCGGGAAGGAACAGATATGTTTAAATGCAAAGGC
>PVIJ01009285.1:39949-67904 GCA_004024925.1 Scalopus aquaticus
ACACACACACACACACACACACACACACACACACACACACACACACACACACACACACACACACACACACACACACACACACACCCCTTCTGCACCAATGGCCAGTGCCTTGCAGCTCATGGGCTGAGCTTTGCCTGTTTGTGCCCTCACAGAACCACCAGCTTCCCCAGTGCAGCCATCCCACCTCCTTGCTTCCCCACCATCAGTTGGCTGCCTCCTTGTCTTCCCTCTACCTACCTGGCCATCTGCACCGGAGCGGGCTCCTGGGCTTTTGATCGAAAGTGTTCCTGGAGGTGCTTGCAGGAGATGCTGCTGTAGTAGCTGCCCTGCGGCAAAGATGGGTGCAGCTTGCTTTTCCTTGACTTTGGGGAGGTGATCAGAGGAGTGTGCAGGTGAATATTCCATTCCAGCTGGAGCTAGAGGTAGCAGCAGAGAGGCATTAGGGAGAGGAGGCATTAGGGGGAGGAGTCATGGCTGAGCAGAGAAGGGAAGGTGCGGAAAATTCCTCCAGGGGGGACTAAAGATTCCTGGAATCCCAAGGTATTGAATCATACATAGAAATTCCTTGAATTCTTATTTGCTGAGTTCCTCTTTTCTTCTTTGTTGTGGAGAATCTGGACAATGGGCCAAACAGTAAGGAAAAGACTAAAGGAAGACAGAGAAGCTGACACTTGGAGAGCAGAGTGCTCCGGTATCTCCATCCAGCCCTGGTCCTGGCTGGAGGCAAGGAGCTAGGGGAGCCCTGTGGCTACTGGAAGAACTACCCTGTGGTCACTTTCCTTCTCAAGCGTAAAACCAGTTTAGCAAGTCAAGACATCTACAGCTGGTCGGGACTAGTACAAGGTGACACGGAACTGAGCCGGGAGCTACCTCCATGGCCAAGGCTGCCCCATTGCCATCCCTTAACACCAAATCTCTCAGCAGCAGCCTCAGGCTGCTGCTGCTCAGAACTCAGAGGCCGTTGCCTCCTGCCCCAACCCCAGCAGGTTCTGAATCCAGGCTGTGTGATTCTCCAATGCCCCCATGTTGTGGCTAACCCCTTGTGGACCATGTCAGTACTCGCTACTTCTCTGCTTCTGTTAGCAAAGGACAGAATAGAGGAAACGGAAGCCAAACCTCAGAGAGTAAAATAGGTCAAATCCAAAGACTCAGGACTCAGAGTGACCTTGGACTCTCAACAGCAACACCAAAACCTAAAAGGCAATGAGCAGGGCCTTCAAAATTGTGAGGGAAAATGAATTCTTCTTTTTTAAAAAAAGATTTATTTATTTATGCATGCAAGAGCTGGGGTATAGGCCAGAGGTGCGTGTGTATTTGGGGGGCGGGGGGGATATGAGATAATTCACCAGAGACGGAGTGGGGAGCAGAACAGGCGGATCCACTGAAATACACTGCTGAGGGGAGCAGCAGGCCAGTCAGGAGAGGTCTGCTGTGCCATGTGGGTCAGCTCCCTGGCCAGGGATCGAACTCATGCTGCAGTGGCTGTGATAGCTTTATAGTGCTGAGACTTAACCGCTTGCACCAGCAGGGAGGCCCAGGAAAATGAATTCTAACTAAATTTTCCTGTCAACTAAGAGTGAGGTTAGAGACCAAGTAAAGACATTTCCAGACAAACTGGATCTCAGTGATTTTACCTGGCAAATACACCTTGTCAGGAATGACTGGCGGAAGTAGTGCACTCATAAGGAGAGACCTGGAATCTAGAAAGCAGGGGAGCTGTCCCCAGAGGAAGCAAAACAAGCCCCAGCACAGGGCAAAGAGGACCAAGCCTAGAGAGCAAGCAGAGCCTGCAGGAACAGGGGAGGGACACCCCAGAGTAAGGAGAACCTTGATGCTAAGTAGGGACTGCAGGGTCCAGCTGCCCCACTTCCAGGAGTCTTCTATAGCTTCTTGAAGGTTCCCCTATCTTGCTCTCCCCAGACGTGCCGATTGGTAAGCTGCCCTTCTTTACACTTGGGTTTTTTTCTGGTCTGAGGCTTTGACTTCCCGTCTGCTCCCCCACCCCAGACACAGCCCACACCCACTAGATCACACCCTTGCCAACCCTACTGACGCCTGACCCTTCAGAGGAGGCTGGGTGGGGAGACTCACTTTGGGGAACAGGATGGCCATGCTGCTCAGGCACTCCCAGCTCTTCTCCTCCAGCCCCTTCTGCTTGTCTGTCCAGGCCTGCAGCTGCAGGTTCTGTAGGTGGTCAATGTTCTCCAGAAAGACGTAGAGTTTTTGGACCTTGTAAGGAACCCTGGTTTCTCGCATGACTTTTATGTGATTGATCACTTCTTGTCTGGGAAGAGAGGGAATTGATTTAGTGGGTGCCTGTGCCTCCTCTCTCCACTAAGTCTAGTCACCAAGGGAATCCGTGTGTGTGATTCCCGGGAGTAAGGAGAAACGGAAGTCAGTGCAGCTTGGGAAAACAGAACGAAGTGAAAGGTGGTGTCAGGTGAGGAGACTTGGGGGTGGACTGGAAACGGAGAGAAAGTAAGGCAAAATGGGGGCGCTTATCAAGTGGGATATGGACAGGGCATCAGGAAGAGGAAGAAATAAAGAAGCAGGCTTAGAAGGAAAGCCCACTATGCTGGGGGGTGGCGGGGGGCATGTGTAAATGCCCAGTCTCCTGTACCGTCAGGGTTACCCAGGGGGGCATTTTCCAGGCCTGGTGTGATCCACCCCATCCTCCTCTTGCCCTGCACTCCTCCTCTCCTTTTGGTTTTGGCTCACCCACATGCCACTGTGGAAGTGGGTGGGTGCCAGGTGGGCTTCAGGGAGGACCTACCGAAGGCTCTGGAAGCGTCTGTAGCAGGTGTACTTTTGGCACAGACACTGCAGTCTGAGTGTGTTCAGCTCCATGGCGGTGACGGTGAGCTCCAGGGCCTTGCTGCGCAGGTAGTGGGGCAGCTCCCGCTCAGTGTCCTTACTCAGGAGCTGCAGGTTCTTCCTGTGGGCCTTGGTGTCCATATGGTACGCCCTGCCCTTAAGCGTTATCGGAGTTATATGCAAGGAAGTCTGGGTCACCTTTTGGATGACTGTCCTGGTGCCAGGAAAGGAGGCTGATATTTTGGGTCTTATGGGAATCTGGTAGGCCTGTGGTTTCTGGGTAAACTCAGATGAACTCTTGGTCCTCTGGTTTCCTGGGGTTACCTGTGGGGTACTAGAGGACCTGAGCAAGTGTGCTCTCCTGCCTTGGAGAGCAGATTGGGCCCGTCTTCGGGGAGGTAGCAACAGTGGCTCTGCCTTCAAGTCCCTCCATCGATTGGTGGGCAGAAAGATCATCTCCATGATCTCCCTTGGCCGCTCTGGCTCCCTCTTTGGGCTCCCTTGCTCCTTTTCAGACTGGACTGACCTCTGCTCCTGCTGTCCGGCCAACCCCTCCACTTCCCGCTGCTGTGGCTTCTCCTGCTCCAGCACAGGCCCCTTCTTCTGTCTCTGCTGCCAAGTCTCTGCTTCCAGCCACCGCTGCTTCTGCATCTCCCCGCTGAGTTCCTCTTCCCAGTGTCCCACATTGCTCTCGATTGCCACTTTCTTGGGGCTCTCTGGGGAGAGTTGCTTTCTAAAATGGAAGTTAATTTGGGATCTTTCCTTCTCTTGGGCTACTCCCTGGAAGAAATTCTCCTGGTCTTGATCTTTGTGGTCTGGACTTGCTGTCTCCAGTCTTTCCCGCTTCTTAGGATATTTGGGATCCACCGAGGCCAGCAACAGCGGCTCACAACTCTCAGTGCACTTGCTGCTGTACATATCTGCAATCCTGGAAAACGTCATCATGGTGGAAAGCGGCTGACAGGTTGAAGGCCTAACACCACTGTCCCAGGCCGTGGTCGTGGGACTTGGTGAGAGTGATGAAAATAATTGCTCCTCCCTCTTGGGTTCCTGTTGGGTGTCCTCCATAACTCTCCCTTCCTTTGGGGTAGTCTCTTTCTCAGGGAAGTCCAGGGAGTCATCCAAGATCACACCTGGATCTTTTGCTTGACCTCTAGCAGACCGAGTCTTCTTCAGCTGGAACTCTAAGGCATGCTTTATCAGAAGAAGGTCATGGTACTTTCCCTCTAGAACTTCTACTTGCTTTAGTAGAGCATCCCTCTTGCTCTCGAGGTTGTGGAGGGACTTCTGAAAGTACAGTCTCTGGCTGCTGAGCTCTTTGGTCATCTTGATTTTTAGCCACTGGTATTTGGTCTCAAGGCTTCTGTTCTCCTGGTGCTGGAGGATCAAGGCCTTGTTGAGGTTTTCCACCACAGCAGACATGTACCTGATGGCCCTGCCCTCCCCCGCATTGAACATGGAGGAATCCAGAAGCTCCTGCAGCATAGACTTTACCTCAGAGACCCTTGTGCTGGTGGAATGCTTGTCCTGGAGCATCTGTTCTGGGCTCAGTGGCTGAGGGGGAGGCGTAGATACTTGTGGGCTTTTTTCCTGCCAATCCTGCCAAAAGTTGTGTTTGGCCACTAGGAAAGGGTGAGAGAACAAAGGAAATAGCACCCATCGACCCCAAGGAGCATAACGATTCTCCAGACCCTGCTTGACCAAATTACCATCCAGCCATCTTACAGATCTGGCAAGAATGAGGAGCTGGGGCTTTATGTGAGTTCAGAGTAGATGTTGTCAGGAAAAATATTTACGAGGCTCAGAGCTCACCCAGAGCTTACCCACTAGGGTCTGTCAGCTCATGGCACCTGCAGGACCCAGAGGGGGCTGGAACTACTCTATCTAGCTCAACTCAACGTGTTTCTGATCCTCCGTATTTCTGGAGAGTGGAGTTTTTTCCTAATCATGCTACTCCCCGACCTCAATATCTGTGTTTGGCTCCCTATTGCCAACAGGCCAGAAACCTATCTGGCCCAGATCACCTGGGAAGCTTTATTTTCCCCCTTTCTTACCATTGTACTGTGTTTATAAGGAACATAATCACATGGTCCTGAAACTATGCACATCTTTTAAAATGACTAATGTCTTTTTCCATTTGGGGAGTCATGAACACCTCTGATACTTTGATGGAAGCAGAGAACCCCCTGCACATAAATGCACATAAACACAGATTGTGCATTTTGTGTTCAAACCCATTCATAGAATTCATGACTCCTAAGGGCCATGGTCATAGTTGTATCACCTTAGAGCAACCTTGTGTAAGGCTGGTGGGGTGATTATCTTGGAGCATCCATTCATTTGTCCATTTAATTAAGAGCACTAGTAGAAAAAAAAATTGACTAACTTTGGATGAGGAGCTAGAGGAAATATGAAAATCAAATGACATGGAAGTCAGGCTAACATCTAGCTAATATTGTCCGAGAAGCCATGTGGCTTGGTGATTCAGAGCTTGGATTCTAGAATCAGATAACTTGAGCTTGAATTCCATCTTCATTACTTGCTTTGGGCAAGTTAGCTAACTTCTCTATGCCTCCATTTCTGAAAAATGGGGATAATCATAGCATCTACTTCACGGACCTTAACTAGATTATGCATATTTAGTTCCAAGCCCTGTATTAGGGACCTAATAAGTTCTCTATAACTAATCTCTAAAAATAGATGAATAAGACACAACCTTTGCCCTCCAGGAGTTTATATGTCAAGGAAATATGTCAAGTATGAAAAAATGTATTTCAAGATATAATATGGTAAGGATTGTAGTAGAGATTATCTCCTCCTCATCTACCTTCCCCTGCCTCCTCACCCCTGACCTCCCAACCTTGTTTGACTGATAATAAACCTGACCATGAAGAAATCAATGGTAAATGCTAATGCTAGCTATTACTTATCAAGCCTTGAACATGTTCTAAGCATGGTGCCTTACACCAAGTAGAACACTATAAGTAGGCAGTGCCCTCCTCATTTTGCATATAGGGAAGATAAAACTCAGGGAGAAAAAGTACTTGCCCCAAATCACAGAGCCTGCAACTGACATAGATGGGATTCAAGCTCAGGTCTATCTGACCCAGAAGTCCATGCTCTTGAGTAGTTCTAAGAGGCCAGAAAATCTAAATGTGGGGTCTGGTTTTGCTACAAGCTTTCTTTGTGGTCTTTTCTATGAGCTTCAGTGATCTGTCTCATCTACAAAGTATAGGAATTAAATAATCTCAGTTCCCTTCTAGTATTGAAAAGAGTAAAATCTCAAGGTTGAGCCATGTTGTTGTCTGCCTATTTCTGGAGCAACCACAATTGAGAAAGTTCTGGAAGACCCTTCAGTTGCACCTCACCAGATTTCTTGACTCTGGGTTTGGAGTGTGGAAGGTTGTTTCTCAAGCTCTACTTATAAACTCAGCCTTTCTGGCCTCCAAACCTTGTTCATCCAAACCTTCATGAAACCACAGCTCCATGGAGCACCAACAAGGGCCTGTCTCCACATTACCCCTACCTCCCACCTTGAGGGACAGCTCAGAACTTCTCAGTACTTAATGTGGGTTCAACATCCCAACCCTTCACCACTGCCCATCTGAGGTAAAGCTTTTGTTATGGAGGAGAATTCAAATGATCCCTGTAGACCTTGGCATGTGACTTCTTTCCCTGAGATAGCATCTACCATACCCAGCCCCACAGCCATCCCCAGCCCCTGCTCAGATACTCCTGGAACCTACTTTGTACCCTTTTCTTCTGTTCTTCAATGAGAGTGGAGCAAAGGGAAATGAGAGACTTGATGCCTCCTTTGGTGGTGATGAGGGAGAGAGGTAACATTTTCTCCATCACCTCGATCCATTTGTCCAGGGATTCTTCTTCCTCCTCACTCTTTCTGTTCCTTATCTCATGGGTCAGACTGTCACCTGGAAAGGAGATGAGAGGTGTAGGCAGAGAACAGTGTATGCCCTGGGGAGCCCCAAGCAGCTCTATAGCCCAGGGAATTTACCAGCAGACTGTAAAGTCAGGTTGGTTTCACCTCTGACTAGCTGGGTGATGTTGGGCAAATGACTTAATTCCCTGAGCCTCAGTATCCTTGCCTGTAAAAGGATTAGGTGAGGATTGAATGAGATAATACATGTGATATTATTAACATGAGGCCTGCCATGTAGAAAATATGTAATATATATTAAATAGTATTATTCTATTATAAGACCAGGGATGTGTCTGCCTTGTTATTCTTCCATCCCCATTGCTAGCCCAATATCTGTATAATTAAGTGAATCTACTGGAGTCCACAGCCCTGTTTTGTTCTTGGGGGTGATGGGGGGGGGTCACTGAACTGAGAGTCTTGGGGGCAAGGCAATGTGAGGGCTGTGGGGTGCATCCCTACACCATCTTCCCCCAAAATTGCAACATCCACAATAGACTGAGCTTCCAAGATGGGGTAACTCTGGCCAACAGGTACACAATAAGGTGTTCAACATCATTAATCATCAGGGAAATGCAAATCAAAACCCCAGATAGCCATCACCTCACACTTGTTAGAAGGGCTGTTATCAAAAAGACAAGAGAAGTAGTGTTGGTGAGAACATGGAGGAAAGAGAACCCCTTGTGCACTGTTGATGGGAATGTGAATTGTTACAATAATTATGAAAAGCAGTATAGGGACGAGTCCAATAAAGACGGAGCTACCATATGATCCAGCCACCCCTCTTCTGCACCCACATGTTCACTGAATCTTTATTTATAAGAGCCAAGACATGTAGACAGCCTAAGTCAACCAGATGAAGGGATAAAGAAAATATAGCACGTGTATATATTAATAGGTGTGTATATCTCTACGCACTGTTCACACATATTCAATCACAACAAAGGTGGACACCCTGCCATTTGTGACAACATGGATCCACCTTCAGGACATCATGCTGAGAGAAATAAGTCAGACAGAGGAAAAACAAATATTATATGACCTCACTTATATGTAGAATGTAAAAAGTCAAATTCAGAAACAGAGATTGGTGGCTATGGGGGCTGGGAGATGGGAGAAACGAGGGAGAGTTTGGTCAAAGGCAGAAACTTTCAATTGTAAGAGACAACTAGAGAGACCTAAAGTGAGGCTGTAGTTAACACTGTATTGTCTACTTGAAATTCACCAAGAAAGTAGATGGGAAGTGTTCTCATCACACCCAAAACGGTAACTTTGTACCATGATGTATGTCTTAACTAGCTTTATTGTGGTAATCATTTCACTACATATATTTATATTAAAGCATCACTTTGGATACCTTAATTTAATACAGTGTTGCCAATTATATCTCAAGGAAAATTAAAATAACAGCTAGTATGGCTTTGAATTTAGTTTCTTTCTTGCTAAAAAATAATGTCATAGGGACGTATGACTTAGACTTCGTCAGATCTCAGCTAATGGCATGTCTATTATGTTTTGTACAATGACACGTTTGCCCCTCTGGGGAGTGGAGATGATGTGTTGTGACTTGAGCTGGAAAATGTTTCACGGAAGAGGCACTGTGATGTGCCTCCTTCTGCTCCCCCTGTACCTCCCGCTGGTCTCAGGGAATGTTGACCTTGGGTGGTGGAAGGAAGAGATTGTGCAAGCCAGACAAGTGTCTTGGGGGGTGGTCCCTGCCCTCAGGACTGTACCCAAACTGCAGACTCACCCCAGTCATCCAGCCAGTGGAGCATTTCACACAAGTGCTTTTCTTTAGTCTCAGCATCTTTGGAGAAGGAAGCAATTTTTTCTAGTAATAGGTATCGGCTTTTGCCCTTTTGCTCTATCTGGTGAGATTTTGCCTGTTCTTTTAAATCATATCCTAATTCTTCCTGGAAGCGGTTGATGACACAGTCGACGTTGTCCAAAATGTCGGAGAGCTGGGAAGAAATATCCTATATGGGAGACAGCAGAGTGCCGTGTTTAGGGGGCTTTGTTCTGGTGGAGTGAGCTTCGACAAGTCAGGGAGCCTCTTAGGGCCTCAGGTTTCTTATTTGTAAAGTGGGAATCTTTAGTACTAGGTCACATTTTTGTAAGGTTTAAATGAATATCTGTGAAGTACTTGGGGCAGTGCCTGGCACATAAAGTAAGTGTTCACTCTTACTACTATCATTTTTACTCTTAAGATCAAGTTAGCAAGGGAGAAAATACTGAAAATTCAGTGACCCTTTCTTCAGAATTTCAGAATTTGTTGGGGACTTTTGGACTTCTCATGAGGATTCTGAGGCAACAGAAGACTGGAAAAATAAGACCCCAAGAAAACCTTAAGATTAGAGGCTTGCATAAAAAAAATACACTAGGGTCCCACAGGAAAGGTGGGATCAGCCTTTGGCCATTTCCCTGTGTTTCTAGGACTCAGCTTGGGGGATTCTGAGAGGTTGCCAAGAACAGAACCCAAATCATGAATGCTTGCCCTCCTCCTGCCCCCGTCATCACTCTCTGTGTCTAAGATCGATTATGGGCCTGCCCTCATCCTGGGCCCAGCCCTGCCTCTGGCCTTGCCTTGCGGAGGCCAAATCTAAGAGGTGATATTTTATGCTGAGCTGTCTACATACAGGTTGCTGAAGATCCCAGGACCCCTGAGGGTCCAGAATTGGAATGTTGCCCAAACCTGAGTTGAGTTCCCAACCTCCACATCAGACCCCAACAGAAGTTACCTCCTGGGCACGAGCTAGCTGGGCAGCCTCAATCCTTGACATGATGGCTTTCACTGATTCAGGGGTCACTAGCTGTGGAGGCTCATCTTTCTCCATTTTGGATCACTCTGTCAGTCAGGCCTGCATACACGATATAGGCTGCTTTGGGGTTAAGGGCCCCAGGTAGCTCCCGAGCACCCTCTGCGTAGACACAGCTTCCTGTAACTGCCAGACATCAGGTTCCAACTGACCTTCTCTCCTCCAGTGACATCATCAATTTGATTCCTGTCATCATTCTGCTTGGTTATCTGGCTTTCCATCCATTACCTACTATATATCAACTTGACCTGTTGCTTTTTTGAAAATCATTAAATGATATGCTCCCAAGTTAAACATTAATGGCTAAAAATAGGAAACAGCAATTTAAAAAGTTCTTTTCCCACCAACAACTTTTTTTTTTTAATTAAAACCAATTGATTACCAATAGGAATGTTTGCATTTCCACCAGGAATTACAATTCAATCAACACTTCCACTTACTGAAGCTGATAATCATGGCAGGAGGCCTTTTAAAAACAAATGGTTAAAATAAACATCATTGTATGCCCAGGACCTAGAATGTCCCTGGCATATAGGAGGGACTTAATAAACATTTGTTGAATATGTAAGTACAAATATAGATACATGCATATTATTCCTCCATGCTACTAAAAAGTGTTACCATTTAACAGGTAAAGAACCAAACAGTGTAAATTCAGTTCTCATCAGTACCATGGTCATTTAATAACTTGTCACCTGACACCTACCTTTCACATACATTCATTCACTTATCCAAAGTTAATTATTTCACTGCTTCACTCACTCGATAAACATTTATTGCCAATATTCTATGTGCCAGGCATGGAACTAAAGGTATGTCAGGTGCTAGAAATAAAGAAATGATGAGACCTACTTATGTCTTTAAGGTGCTTATGTCCTGGCTTACAGATACTTGTCCATATGTACATCTGGCACTAGATAGCACTTTAATCCCTATGATTTCACAACATGTTGTACAGATTACTTATTCATTGTACCAACATGTGCAAACCAGCTCAGGCTCGGAGGAGTTATGAGATTTACTTAAAGTTACAGAGTTGAGACTCCAGTTTGGTTTCCTGACTCCCGGTCTACAGTGCTTTCCTTCTCCCTCTTTCTTCCTCCCCTCCCTTTCTTTCTTTTAAATTCAACCATACTGACAATTACATTACATGTGAATGACCTAAGGGAGCCAATTAAAAATAGAGATTGTAAGCTTCAATTAAGAAAAATCCAAGGCTCATCTGTACGCTCTGTACAAGATAGGTTGAAAGCTACACATAGGTTAAAAGTAAGAGGATGGAAAGAGGTAAACCATATTAATACTAATTAAAAGAAAGCTGGAGAGGCTACTTTAATGTCATATATTAGAACAGGAATTATTTGCAAAGATAAAGAGAGAGGGACATTACATAATAAACTTATCAATCCTATATTGGTATGCAACTAGTAACATAGCTTCAAACTACATGAAACAAAAAACTTACAGAAGTCAAAGGAGAAATAGAAAAATCCACAATTACAGTTTAGAGATTTTAATGCTTCTCTTGCAGGAATTGGCAAAACTACAGAAAAATAAGTAAGGCTATAGCAGTTTTGAAAAACACTATCAACTAGCTGGATGCAATTGATACCTCACCCAACAACTGATATATCATCCAACAACAGGAGGACACATATTATTGTCAAATGCATTTGGAACAATAATCTGAGCCATAGAGCAATTGTCAACAAAGTTAAGATTAAAATCATGCAACATAGGGCCTCCCTGGTGGCGCAGCGGTTAAGCGCTGCGCTGTGGAGCTGCCGGCAGCACACAATGCGAGTTCGACGCCCAGCCCGGGAGAATCCCACATGGTGCGGCAGACCTTTCCTGCCTCGCCCGCTGCTCCCCTCAGCAGTGTGTTTCTGATCTGCCTGTTCTGCTCCCCACTCTGTCTCTGGTGAACCCTCTCGCCACCCCACGCCTATGGCCTGTAACCCCAGCTTGTATGTATAAATAAACAAATCTTTAAAAAAAAAATCATGCAACATATGTTTCTAACCACAGGGAAGTTAAAGTATATATTAATAATTGAGAGCTATCTGGAAATTGTTCCCAAATATTTGTAAATTAAACAAGACACTTCTGTATAATCCATGAATCAAAGAAGAAGTCACAAGGAAAATTATGAAAGAAGTCACAAGGAAAATTATGAAATATTTTGAAATGAGTGAAAATGAAAACATGACCTACAAACCAAAATTTGTGAAATGCTGTTATAGCAGTGCTTAGAAGAAGAAACCAGAAAAGGAAGAACAGGGAAACCCAAAGTAAGCAGAAAGACATAATAAGGATAAGAGTACAAGTTAATAAAATAGAAAATAACCATTAAAAAAAAATGGAGAAAATCAACGCAACCAAAACATGGTTCTCTGAAAAAATTAATAAAATCGATAAAACTCTAGCTAGATTTTACCAGGAAAAAAGGAGAGAAAATAGAAATTACCATCAGCAAGAATGAGAAAAAGGAATCAGAATTTACAGTGAGGATAATGAGGGATTTATTTAAAATGCTCTGCCAAGGGGCCTTCCTGGTGGCGCAAGGAGTTACACCTCAGCACTATGAAGCTATCAGCAGTTACTACAGCTTGAGTTCGATCCCCGGCCAGGGAGCTTCCCACATGGTGCAGCAGACTCTCCTGTCTCACCCACTGCTCCCCTCAGCAGTGTATTTCAGTCAGTCTGCCTGTTCTGCACCCCACTCTGTCTCTGTTGAGTTCTCTCACCACCCACCATCTGGCCTACACCCCAGCTCTTGTATACATAAATAAATAAATCTTTTAAAAAATAAATAAGTAAATAAAATGTTCTGCCAAGGGACCTCCCTGGTGGTGCCGGGGTTAATGTCTCAGCACTATCAAGCTATTGCCAGCCACTGCAGCACAAGTTCCATCCTTGGCCAGGGAGCTATACTACATGGAGCCACAGACCTCTCCTGTTTCGCCTGCTGCTCCCCTCAGCAGTGTATTTTAATAGATCTGCCTGTTCTGCTCCCCACTCTGTCTCTGGTGAACCCTCTCTTTCTCTCGCTTGCTCGCTCGCTCGCTCTCTCTGTGTCTGTCTCTCATAAACACACACACACCTGCCCTACACCTCTGGCTTACACCCCAGTTTTTGTGTGCATAAATAAATAAAAATCTTTTTTTTTGTAAAAAAAGTTCTGCCAATAAACTTGTATGAAATGGGCAAATTCCTTAAAAGATACAACCTATCAAAGCTCACTAAAGAGAAAACCTGAAAAAGCCCTATATCTACTGAAGAAATTGGTTTTGTAATTAAAAACCTTTCCCTCAAAGAAAACTACAATCCCACATGACTAAATTGGTGAATGTTGGCAAAGATTTAAGGAAAAAATAATACAATTCTATACAAGCTCTTCTATAAAATTGAATAGTATAGAATACTTCTCATACCATTTTATGAGGTTAATATTACCTTGCTATCAAACCAGACAAAAATATGACAAGAAAAGCATCCAATGTCCCTCATAAAAAGAGTATCGAAGAAAGTGAAATGGAAGCCACTGCCTGGAAGAAATTACTTGCAAAACATATTTGATAAGATTTGTATCCAGAATATATAAAGAACCAAATGCAACTCAGTAAGAACCATCCAGTTTTTATTAATTATTTTAAAAAAAGATTTACTTATTTATTCATGCAAGCTGGGGTGTAGGCCAGAGGTATGGGGTGGTAAGAAGACTCACCAGAGACAGAGTAGGGAGCAGAGCAGGCAGATGGACTGAAGTACACTGCTGAGGGGAGCAGCAGGTGAGACAGGAGAGGTCTGCTGCGCCATGTGGGAAGCTCCCTGGCTGGATATGGAACTCGTGCTACAGTGACTCTGGACAGCTTTATAGTGTTGCGCTTAACCCGTTGCGCCACCAGGGAGGCCCTCCCATCCGGTTTTTTAAATGGGTAAATTTGAATAGACATGTCAGGAAGGAAAATAAGCAAGTTGTATCTAAGCCCATAGATTCTCAGAATCACTAGTTATTTTATTTTTATTTTTATTTATTTATGCATACAAGAATTGGGGTGTAGGCCAGAGGTGCTGCAGGGGGTGAGCGGATTCACCAGAGACAGAGTGGGGAGAAGAACAGGCAGATCTACTGAAATAAACTGCTGAGGGGAGCAGCAGGCAAGACAGGAGAGGTCTGCTGCGCTATGTGGTAAGCTCCCTGGTCAGGGATCAAATTCATGTTGCAGTGGCTGAGGAGAGCTTCATAGTGCTGAGACAACCCCTTGCACCACCCTCAATATCAATATTGAGGGAGGCCCTCAATATCACTAGTTCTTAGGGAGATGCAAAATCTGAGACAAGTCAGACAATGAAAAGTGTGACAATAAGTGTTGACTAGGATGTGGAGAAAGTGAAACTTTATATTATGGGTGAGTATGTGAAATAATATAGTCAATTGGAAAAAGGGTTGGCAATTTTTGAAAAGTTAAATATACATTATCATACAACCCAGCTATCATATTCCTAAGTATTTACCAATGAAAATGAAATCATCTGTCCACAGAAAAACCTCTACATGGGCATTCATAAGCAGCTCTATTTGTAATAGCACAAATCAGCAAACAATCTGAGTGTATATCAACTGATAAATGGATAAACAATGTGTGGTATGTTCATGAAATGAAGTACACTACTTCACATTAAAAAGGTGTAACTACCGATACATGCAACAACATGATTAATTCAATAGCATTATGCTAAGTGGAAGAAGCTAGACACAGAATACTACAAACTGTAAGAGTCCACTTATGTGAAATTCTAAAAAGGCAAAATAGAAAGTGACAGAAAGCAGATGAATCAATGCCAGGAGCCAGACAAGGGGGAGGAGACTCACACAAGGAAGGTTTTTAAGTGAAGGAAATGTTTTACGTCATGATTATGGTGATGGTTATGTGCACTGTTCATTTGTGAAAATTCACTGTATTGTCCATTTAAAGTTGGAGAATCTTGTTATATGTAAATTGTTCCTCAGTAAACATGATTTTTAAAAATGCAATGTTTTATAACACCCACAACTGTGAAGGGCTGTGGGAAGACAGCACAAGGGGCTGGACGTTAAGGAGGACATAGATGAGTGTAAGGAAATAACTCTTTTCTTAGGTAATGACTCTGCCCTACTCTCCCCCTGGGGCTAGGGTGCTCCCTCTTCCAAGTCTCTACCCCATGAACAACTCTGGCCAATAGCAACACCTTCACCAACACGCACACTTAGGGGATTGCTAGCCCAGGAGAGATGTTTATAAACTTTTTCTTTCTAATTTTTTTCTTAAAGCAGTCAACTCCCTTTCCTAAGCAAAGCCTTATGTAGAACCTTACTATCTAAAACAAAAGCAATAACTTACCAGAATACATTTATAAGTTCAAATTCATGACATGTTGGGTTAAATCACTCAATATTAATAAGCCTATTTTGATGAATTAAAAAATGTGATATGTAGGACAAAGACATGTGGGTATATATATTTTTAAATTACTATTTTTAAAACAGTTAAATATACCTCAAAGTTTTGAATAAGAATGGTATATTGAACATTTGTATCTAATTTTGCCATACTAAAAATACACTAAAATTATGGCAAAGGGAATTTTTAAGGCACAAATTTATAAGGATAAGGAAACAGGAGAGGAATCCAGAGCAAAATACGTTAAGGAACTGGACAGCATATGGGCAAGTGGTTACTGACTCTGCGTAGAGAAGGATGGAGCCCAGGGCAGCATGGGGGCAAACATCGGTGAGCAGATGGGTTTTGCCAGATTGCTGACCATCAGACCACTGACCACCCAAGAAGGAGTATCTAAATGTGCTGACATCAGAGGTTACCTGCAGTAAAGCTCCTGGCCCACAAATTCTGCCCGTGTACCTGAGCTGAGTGAGCACAAATGCTTCTAATCAGCTCTTCGGTAACCCATCTTTAAATGTGAGAAGACAGCCAAGAAAATAATCTAATATGAGAGACCAGAATAACGGAAAAAGAAAATTAGCAAAGAGATTATACAGAAAGAAAACTTAAAACTGTAATAGCTTCACAGATTACCTTAGCTATTTGGCCTGTGAAACAAAATAAGAGGGTATAGAAAGAAATATTTGGTGAATAAAGTGAGAATTGAAATCTTTAAAATACTGAAGAACTCAGTACAAGAATGAGAAGACAGAGTCCAGCGAGATGACATTGGACTTGCCTCCCTGTATACTGCCGTCAAACACAGCCAAAAATATCTGAGAAAAAAAACCAGACAACCACAGCACACACTAGGAATTGTAGTCCAGCAGAAGAGGGTAGGAAAAAACCTTAAGTGAGCCTTGTTCAGAGTGATTAATAGGGCAGCACAATGCACAAGAGGGAGGAGTGGCTGGGGTGGTGTCCAACAGCCATTGACTTGGGCATACCCCAATATCAGGGATCCTGAGACTCAGCACTGGATAAGAGGGTGCACAAGCAGTCATCCAAGGTGGAAGGTGCATTGTTGGAGAGCTACAGAAGTGGGGGGCCCAGAGTGAGGACTACTGGCCTGAGCTTGAGACTCTTAACACGGAACGGAACGGCTATAGCCTGAATCAGGTCAGAGCACCTGGGTCGCTATAGACAAGGCTACTACTTGAAGCCTAGGCTGATACCCAAAATACCCACCATCCCCCACCCCAGGGCTAAAGTCAAAACAAAGAAATGCTTTTACAAACTAGAGCTCAACACCTACTAATAACAAGGGCAAACACACCAGAAAAAGATTGTGTTGAAAAAGAAAACAACCCCTGCTTTGTGACCCAATATTATCTACAATCCAAAAACAAAACAAAAATGCTGAAAAGAGCCCCACTCAGTGGAGCCACAGAGAAAAACAGAAGGGGAGTTCAGGGCAGTTGTTATGACAATGTTTATGGAACTCAAAAAAACAATGCAGGATATTAAAAAACAACAACAGAATAAAGGAAAATATGACACAGCTACAATTAGAAATAACAGAGCTAAGAAATGTAATAGCTGATTTAAAAAATACAATGAGAGCCTCAATAGCACTGGTCAACATTGAGATCATTACTGACTTAAAAAGGCCCTAATCTGTAGAATCTTGGTGTGCTGAACATGAATGTAACCCTGAACATTTTTTATTAGCTCTCATTTTGAAGATATCTCGTATAATTCATTTTATATGTTTTACTGTGTAAATTTATCCAGTAGGACTGCAACAACATCCTAAATCAGCCTAGAATGATGTAATATTGCATCACATTGCATACTACCATCATGCACACATCATCCAGAGTTGATTGCATCATTTTCTGATGCAATGCAATACTACTGCCAGGAGGCTGCTGAAGTAAGCTGACGTCAGCAGTGCACTGTGGAAAGCCCTGTCGGAAAGGCTGAGCATTGAAAATATTTCAGACTTTGTGCGAGACAGTTTAAGCTACTATTACGTAGAACTGTTATTATTTTATCCATTTAGGCACAATACAGAACAGTAATGCCTCAAAAGTGCGTTAATAGCGTGGACAATTTCTGCTCTGTTTGTGGGGAAGTGACATTTGCCAACCAGAAGAAAAGTATCACTTCTCAAGTGAAGAAGGCTTATCATCCTTTTTTTTTTTTTTTTTAATTATTTTTTTATTTATACATACAGGCTAGGGTACAGGCCAGAGGCATGGGGCAGCGAGAAGGTTCACCAGAGACAGAGCGGGGAGCAGAACAGGCAGATCAGAAATACACTGCTGAGGGGAGCAGCGGGCAAGGCAGGAGAGGTCTGCCGTGCTATGTGGGATTCTCCCCGGCCAGGCGTCGAACTCGCACCGCTGTTGCCGACAGCTCCACAGCGCAGCGCTTAACCGCTGCGCCACCGGGGAGGCCCGGCTTATCATCCTTACTTCAGATGCAAGGTTGGTGACCAAGACAAGCCTTGGGCCCCGCATATACATGCTGTGCTACATGGACAACACAGCTTTCACAGTGGTTAAATGGCAAAAGACCATCAATGCCGTTTGCAGTCCCCATGGTGTGGAGAGAGCCAAGCAACCGCATAAAAGACTGTTACTTGGTGCTTGGTTCCTCCTCTTTCCGGTGGAATAATGAAGCAAAAGAAGTCGAGACTAGTCTACCCAAACATTCCATCTGCATTGAGACCAGTGCCACATGGTGAGGGACTTCCTATTCCAGAACCTCCAGCAGAATATTCTCTTGATTCATCTGATGAGGACAAGGGTGAGCCGACCTGTTCTTCTCCTGTTCCATCAGCATGCAGTGATCCAGATTTTCACTGTGGTGCCTCATCAACCCCACACAGACTAACATAGGAAGAACCTAATGACCTGGTCCTTGATTTGGACATATCCAAAACTAGGTAGAATTGCTAGGATCAAGACTCCAACAATGGAATCTTCTAGAAGAAGATGTCACAATTCCTTTATATCAAAAGCACCACCAGCATTTGGAGCCTTTCTTCAGAAAGGAAAGTACTCTGGTTTTCTGTTCCGATATTGCGGGCCACATGAATGCCTTAGAAATCACTCATGACCCACAAGAATGGAGACTATTTCTAGACTCTTTGAAACTGAGTCTTAAGTCTGTGCTTTTGCACAGTGGAAACCGTCTTCCATCTATTCTATTCCTGAACAGCTGTACAAGAGACAAGGGAAGAAATCTAAGAAGTAGTCTATGACTTGTTTTTTACAGGTATTAACCGTAGGCCTGTTACTCTTGGCATGCATTTCGTGATGTAAACATCAATTTATTTCAGATTACAAAAAAAACTAGAGCCAAAATTAGAATTTGACTGTCATATTCATGTTGAGCACATACAAATTGATAGGAAATGACTAATTTTATTTCAGTAACATGACTTTTGTAAAAATTTGTTGACCAGTGTGGTAGACGACCAGAGCAATGGAGAATTAATGAGCTTGAAAACACAATGTTGGAGAACACACAAATAGAACAATGTAGAGAAAAAAGAATAAGAAAAAAATAGTATAAGAGCCCTCTGGGACAACTTAAAGATAAATGACATCCCTCTCATAGGGGTCCA
The DNA here is from genome assembly GCA_004024925.1 of Scalopus aquaticus. Classification (NCBI taxonomy): domain Eukaryota; kingdom Metazoa; phylum Chordata; class Mammalia; order Eulipotyphla; family Talpidae; genus Scalopus; species Scalopus aquaticus. The sequence continues at coordinate 58,574 of PVIJ01009285.1, forward strand.
GAAGATAAGAAAGAGAAAGATGTATTTGAAATAGAAGATGTATTTAAAGAAATAATCAATGAAAACTATCCAAATCTGGGAAATGAAATAGATGTCATGATCCAGCGGGCCCAAAAAGTTCCAAACAAAATAATACCAGCTGGACACATACCAAGGCATGTTATAATAAAACTGTTGAGGACCAATAACAAGAACAGAATATTAAAAACATCAAGAGAAAAAAGGGTGACCTATAAAGGAACACCAACCAGACTATAAGCAGACTTTTCAGTAGAAACATTGCAAGCATGAAGAACTGGAAGGGAATATTTAACGTATGTAAAGAAAGACATTGAGCCCTTAGTCCTTTACCCAGCAAGAATAACAATCAAGACAGAAGGAAGTACAAAGAATTCACTGAAAAGCCAAAACTAAAAATTTATCAACACCAAACTGCAAATGAAAGAAATCCTAAAAGGGTTATAGAGCGATAAAACAACAAATATTGAGGCAACAGACAACTAAATCACTTAATGTGGAGGAGGAGAGTAACAACGTGGCTTGCTAGAATCAGTCATCGAGCACACTCTTCCAGGGGTCACATAAATAGCCCAACAGATAGTAAACTCAGAAGAACCCAAAAACAATAGAAGTAACACATAAAGCAATGGAAATGGGACTTAAACAAAACATAACTGGAAGCCCTCAGAAAATAAAAAAGACAAGACAAAACAAAACAAAAACATAAGAAAATGGCAATGAGCTCTTATCTCTCAATAATCATCTTAAATGCAAATAGCCTGAACTCACTGAAAGGATTTCAAAACAAAGTCCAACCCTCTTCTATTTACAAGAAATTCACCTCACCAACAAAGACACACATAGATTTATTATTTTTTAAATTTTAAAATGATTTTATTTAATTTTTTTATTTTATTATTTTTTTCCTCCACCAAATCACATGTGCCCATACCCTATCTGCCTCCCTCCTTCATTCTCTTCACCCTTTCCCTTATTCCCTTTAGTTTTTGATAAACCAAAGTAGATAAGTAAATAAATAAATGGTTTTGCCAAGTTCAAATTTTTATATCTTCTATTGTTCATGTGTAATTGGGTTTTGGGTATTTATATTTTACAGATGAGTGAAACAATCCAAAATATGTCTTACACTTTTTGACTGATTTCACTTAACAGAATCACCTTAAGGGCAAGGGCCTTCCATTTTGTCCCAAATGCCAGTTTCCTTTTTTTCACAGCTGTGTGATATTCCATCCAATATTTGCTCTGCAGTTTCTCTATCCATTCATCTGTTGAAAGGCACTTGGGTTGGTTCCATGATTTGGCAATTGTAAACAGTGCTGCTGTGTACATAAGTATAGCTAGATCTTTTCGTATTTAGATTTTTCATGTTATTTAGATAAATACCTGATAGTGGTATTGCTGGAATGGGTAAGTAAAAATTTCCATTTTTACTTTCTTGAGAAAGCTCCAGACCATTTCCCACAGGGCCTGTACTAACTTGCATTCCCACCAACAGTGGAGGAGAGTTCCTTTTTCACCAGCACCTCACCAAAACTTGTTAATTCTGTTCTATTTTATATGGGCCATTCTCACAGGGGTGAGGTGGTATCTCAGTGTGGTTTTGGTTTGTGTTTCTAAATGATGTTGAATGTTTTTTCATCTGTCTGTAGGCCATCTGAATGTCTTCTTTAGAGAAGTGTCTATTGAGATCTTTTGTCTATTTTTAAATGAGGTTGTTTGTTTCTTTGTTGTTGGACTATGTAAATACCTTGTAAATTTTGGAGAGTAGCCCCTTGCCAGATGTATGGTATGTAAATATTTTCCCATTCTATAGGTTGCCTTTTTATTTTTGTGGTTTCTTGAGATACAAAAGCTTTTAAGTTTGATATAGTCCCACCTTGTTTATTTTTGCTTTTGTTCCCCTTGCTATTAAGGTTGTATTTCCAAATACATCTTTGTGGTAGATAAAGTGGTAGATATAGTGTGTCCCTGATACTTTCTTTCAAATACTTTATGGTTTCAGTGCAAATCTTTCATCTGTTTTGAGTGAATTTTTGTTAAATATGGGTATTGCTTTATTTTTTGCATGTGGCTGTCCATGTTTCCCAGCACCATTTATTAAAAAGTCTACCTTTTCTTCACTGTGTAGCTGTAATTCCTTTGTCATAAATTAGCTGTCCATATTTATATGGATTTATCTCTGGGCTTTCAATTCTGTCCCATTGGTCTGAGTTTCTGTTTTTGCTCAAATACCATACTGTTTTGTTTACTGTTGCTGTGTAATGTTGTTTAAAGTCAGGAAGTGTGATGCCTCCATTTTTCTTCTTTTCTTTCAAGAGTGTTCTATCTATTCAGGGCCTTTTGTAGTTTCATATAAACTTGATAAGTGTTCTATTTCCTTTTAAAAAGCCTTTGGTATTTTGATACGTATTGCATTAAATCTGTAAATTACTTTGGGTAATGTGGTCATTTTAATGATGATAATTCTTTCTAACCATGAGCATGGGATGTATTTCCACTTCTTTGTGTGTCTTCTTTTATTACCATACATAGAATTTTATATTTTTCATTGTACAAGTCCTTTCACGTCCTTCATCAAGTTTACTCCCAGGTATTTCATTCTTTTTAGCATGATTGTAAATGGAACTGTGTTCCTTATTTCTCTTTTTTTCTGACACATTGTACACATATAGAAATGCCAATGCTTGTTATGTATTGACTTTTGTATCCTGCCACCTTACTATATTTATTATTTCTAAACAAAGTAATGATGACTGGAATGAAAAACCCAGAAATAAGTCCACATTTATACCAGTACCTAATCTATGATAAAGCAGCGATGACCATCAAATGGGGAAGAGACAGCCTTTTTAATAACTGGTGCTGGGGAAATGTGAAAGCCACACATAAAAGAATGAAGTTGGATTACTCTCTAATTCCATAACAAAAATAAACTCCAAATGGATTAAAGACTTAGATATAAGACCTGCAACAAGAAGAAAACATGGGCTATATATTCCATGATATCAACAATGAAGATACTTTGTGGTGACTGAACCTCTATGGTAAGGAAATTAAAAACAAAAACGATTGGGATTACCTTAAGTTAAAAAGCATCTATGCAGTGAAAGAAAATATAAGATGACTAAATAGACACCCTACTGAATGGGAGAAAATATTTATACAATATATAACTGATAAGGGTTTAATATCCAAGATAATATGAAAAACTCATACAATTCAAAAATTAAAAAAAAGATTAATAATAAACAGGCAGTAGATATTAACAGATAATTCACCAAAGAGGCTAAACAAAAGGCTAAAAGACATGAAAAAATATTAATGGTTGCATCTAATAAGAGAGACACAGATTAAAACTACAATGAGATATCATCTCACACTTGTGAGAATGGCAGATATATATATTAAAAAAAAAGAAACCAACAAGTGTTGAAGAGGATGCAGAGAAAAATGAAACTTACACTGCTGGTGGGAATGTGAGTGGGTGTAACCATATGAAAAGTAATTGGAATTTACCTTAGAAAACTAAAATGGAAATACCATATGACCCTGCAATCCCACTCTTGGGCATATATCCACAAAATGCAAAACCGTCAACAAAAAACTCCATGTGTTCCATAATGTTCACAGCAGCATTATTTACAGTAACTCAGACATGGAAGCAGCCTACACATCCATCAATGAAAAATTGGATCAGGAAGATATGGTATATACACACCATGGAATACTATATAGCCAAAAGAAAGGATGAAACGCAGTCATTTTCAACAAAATGGAGTGAATTTGAGCGTGCAGACAAATGAGAAAAACAAATCCTGGACATTTACATAGCAGACAATATGAAAACATAAAACACTTTCAAAAACCAGTGGGCATCAATAAATATCCCAAGAGCTCTGAGGTTAAGAGGGAGAGAAGTAGGGGGCCTCCCTGGTGGCGCAGTGGTTGAGCGCTGCGCTGTGGAGCTGTCGGTAGTGCGCGATGCGAGTTCCACGCCCGGCCAGGGAGAATCCCACATGGTGCGGCAGACCTCTCCTGCCTCGGCCGCTGCTCCCCTCAGCAGTGTATTTCTGATCTGCCTGTTCTGCTCCCCACTCTGTCTCTGGTGAACCCTATCGCCGCCCCATGCCTCTGGCCTGTACGCCAGCTTGTATGTATAAATAAATAAATCTTCAAAAAAAAAAAAAAGAGGGAAAGAAGTAGGAAAGAGATAAGGGTACACAAAGGATGGTGTTGTGAGAAAGAGAGACAAAGGTGAGGAAATCTCCCAAAAACAAAGTAAAATAGATGGGAAGGATGAGAGAAAAATAAGAAATTAGGAATTATTGAAGTTCCATAAAAGCAAAAAAAAAAAAAAAAAAAAAAAAAAAAAAAAAAAAAAAAAAAAAAAAAAAAAAAAAAAAAAAAAAAAAAAAAAAAAAAAAAAAAAAAGAAGGGAAGAAATCACAAATGGGATGATTCAAAAGAATTTCCCAGAAGTAGGAAATTGTGTGCCCAGTACAACAAATAACCTTTCACCAAGAATTTCCACTGTGGCTTTAGAACATTGGATAAGAAGTAAAAGGATTTCTCAAGAGCAATGATGAAAGCAAGATGGCAATGTCCTTCATAATTCTGAAGGAGTTCAACACACAGTCAAATAATCAAGTATCAGGATAGAATAATTGTAATGTCAAGTATGCAAATTTTCAAAACAACTTATCTCCTCCTTTCTCAGGAAGCTTCTAGAAGATGGTCTCCTCCAAATAGAGGGAATAAATCAAGAATGACAGAGACATAGATTATGGCAAATAAAAGAGCTAATAAAGGAAGGAGAGAGGTAAAGAAAATGCCCCGGCGGTTGAGAAAGGAGACGCCAGGTTGCCAGATGTGCAGCAAGGGTAGGGAGTGAACGTTCAGCGTGGTGCAGACCAGAAGGCTCCAGCTGAGACATCTTCAAGAAGATGGAGTTGGTAGACTATCTGCTGTAACTAGATATTCTGGGAAGAGGTTTAGACAACCAAGGGAAGATTTTGAGGCAGATTTTGTGATAAACACATAGAAAACTAAACAAAATCCCCAAGATATTATTAACCCCAGGAAAAAATAAAAATGCATAGGAAAGGAACAGTAGTCAAAGTATTCTGTAGTTCAAGTCTGAATAGTCACAGTGTTGTAAGAACGAAAATTGAACTAACAAAAATCATACAATTAAATTTGGCAGGAAGAATATGGGACTGATGTACAAAAGATTGGGAGAGAGGAAGGGAAAAGAACTAAATCCTCAAATCTACCCCTATTATTTGCTGGGCTTGGGGCAAGCCAACAAATGAAGATTCACAGGTTAATTAATGTCAGTAGGTTAAACTGACAAATTGTTACAGAAAATACATTTTCACCTTTTAACTTTACCTTCATAAACACCTGGGAAGCCAAGTTCTAAATTAGACTTCTGGACTCCACAGAGTTCTACAATAGAGAAGAGCAGTCTCCAGCCTCTGGCTCCTGCATAATTTCCTTTCCTTCTGCCCTTGTCTCTGAAAGCGCCTGCACTGAAAGTGCCTCATCCACTGCCCTGTGGACACTCCAGCTTGTACATGCCTCTCTGCAAACAGCTGCCCTTTTTCCCTCCAGCCCAGGGATGACTGCAGGTCTCCCTCAGAAGAGAGCCCACTCTCTCCTCCTGAAGAAAAGAGTGGTGCAGGTCCAGGAAACAAGCTGGGCAGGGACTTATAGGGCCCTGAGTTTGAGAAAAAGGGGTAAGTGGATCTTGACTGGCATATCCCCTTGCGTCCTCTTGAATGGGCGAACTCCTCGTCCTGTGGAGGGACACAGCTGGAAGAGGGCCACAGATACAAAGAGAAATGCCAAACGAATTTGCTTAAAAGAGCTCATTGTGGGGGAGGGAAAGATGATAGAAGAGGGCTCTGTTTTTCTTAACACATTTTGTACAGTGATTTCACTTTAAAATATGTCAATGTATTCTAAGAAATACCTTATGAAAATAAGAAAAGCTCAATATAAAATAAGACTGATAAAAATCTGAACCACCTCTGATATGCCTAGAGGTCTTAATAATAAAGTTTGATAACCACAGGACTATGCCCTCACTTGAGACCACCAGGTATTCTGATGAAAACACAATGGTGGGCCTCCCTGGTGGCGCAGTGGTTAAGCGCTGTGCTGTGGAGCTGTTGGCAGCGGCGAGTTCGATGCCTGGCCGGGGAGATTCCCACATGGCACAGCAGACCTCTCCTGCCTCGCCCGCTGCTCCCCTCAGCAGTGTATTTCCGTCGAGCTGTCTGTTCTGTTCCCCGCTCTGTCTCTGGTGAACCCTCTCGCCGCCCTACGCCTCTGGCCTGTACCCCAGCTTGTATGCATAAATAAATAAAATCTTTAAAAAAAAAAAAAAGAAAACACAATGGTGTTTCCACAGCAGCTCCTTCCTCCATTTAGCCTCTTTATTTTAGGATATCTACATTGTGGTGTTTGTTTTCCTACCTCTCCCTTGCTAGACTCAGCTCCTTTTAAGCAGGAACCCTGCTTGGAGTTCTAGCGGAGTACCAACTATAGGGGTGTAAGAGCAGCTAGGTGTTGCTGAATGAAAGAAAAGGCAAGCATGTTTTCCTGGGCTGTGAAGGGAAAGTGTTCGATCCCTTTCAGCACCTGGAGCCCTGAGCGGTTGCACTGGTCAACAAATTTTTACAAAAGTCATGTTACTGAAATAAAATTAGTCATTTCCTATCAATTTGTATGTGCTCAACACAAATATGACAGTCAAATTCTAATTTTGGCTCTAGTTTTTTTTGTAATCTGAAATAAATTGATACTTACATCACGAAATGCATGCCAATAGTAATAGGCCTACGGTTAATACCTGTAAAAAATCAAGTCATAGACTACTTCTTAGATTTCTTCGCTTGTCTCTTGTACAGCTGTTCAGGAATAGAATAGATGGAAGACGATTTCCACTGTGCAAAAGCACAGACTTAAGACTCAGTTTCAAAGAGCCTAGAAATAGTCTCCATTCTTGTGGGTCATGAGTGATTTCTAAGGCATTCATGTGGCCCTCAGTATCGGAACAGAAAACCAGAGTACTTTCCTTTCTGAAGAAAGGCTCCAAATGCTGGTGGTGCTTTTGATATAAAGGAATTGTGACATCTTCTTCTAGAAGATTCCATTGTTGGAGTCTTGATCCTAGCAATTCTACCTAGTTTTGGATATGTCCAAATCAAGGACCAGGTCATTTAGTTCTTCCTGTGTTAGTCTGTGTGGGGTTGATGAGGCACCACAGTGAAAATCTGGATCACTACATGCTGATGGAACAGGAGAAGAACAGGTCGGCTCACCCTTGTCCTCATCAGATGAATCAAGAGAATATTCTGCTGGAGGTTCTGGAATAGGAAGTCCCTCACCATGTGGCACTGGTCTCAATGCAGACGGAATGTTTGGGTAGACTAGTCTCGACTTCTTTTGCTTCATTATTCCACCGGAAAGAGGAGGAACCAAGCACCAAGTAACAGTCTTTTATGCAGTTGCTTGGCTCTCTCCACACCATGGGGACTGCAAACGGCATTGGTGGTCTTTTGCCATTTAACCACTGTGAAAGCTGTGTTGTCCATGTAGCACAGCATGTATATGCGGGGCCCAAGGCTTGTCTTGGTCACCAACCTTGCATCTGAAGTAAGGATGATAAGCCTTCTTCTCTTGAGAAGTGATACTTTTCTTCTGGTTGGCAAATGTCACTTCCCCACAAACAGAGCAGAAATTGTCCACGCTATTAACGCACTTTTGAGGCATTACTGTTCTGTATTGTGCCTAAATGGATAAAATAATAACAGTTCTACGGAACAGTAGCTTAAACTGTCTCGCACAAAGTCTGAAATATTTTCAATGCTCAGCCTTTCCGACAGGGCTTTCCACAGTGCACTGCTGACGTCAGCTTACTTCAGCATCCACCTGGCAGTAGTATTGCATTGCATCAGAAAATGATGCAATCAACTCTGGATGATGTGTGCATGATGGTAGTATGCAATGTGATGCAATATCACATCATTCTAGGCTGATTTAGGATGTTGTCGTCCTACTGGATCCTGAAACATATAAAATGAATTATACGAGAAACATATAAAATGAATTATACGAGATATCTTCAAAACGAGAGCTAATAAAAATTTTTCCAGGGCCTACAGAGTAAGGCCTTTTTAAGTCAGTAACAATCTCATTGTTGACCATTGTTATCAGTTACTAGCTAGGAGACCATCAGCATATTCATTAACAACTTTTGAGTTACGTGCACAACATAGTATTTATTTCACATTCTAAATTTCTATGAAAGATTGAGCCCCCTAATCCTTAAGATTTCACTGCTTGGTAGGCGCCAGATCTCAAAAGTAACTTCAAGGTCACGTGAGAAGCAGTGTAAACCCCACAAGGGCAGGGATTTCAGGGATGTCTGCTTTCTTTTTTCCAACTTTTGTATCCCCAGTGCCTGGAAGAATTTCTGGCTCGTAACAGGTGTTCGATAAAAACTTGTTGAATGAATTAAAAAGTGCTACAGTAACTACGCATGGAATTAAAGTACAAAGATACCCCTGTATTCAGAATGAATACGTGGTTGTGATTCAAGTTCCTGGTGCTGGAACCGAGCGCGTGGGACCAAGCGGCCCCGAACGAGCGTGCGGGGCGGGCGCGACAGCCGAGGCGGGAAGGCTAGGAAGCGCTGGGGGGAGGTCTGAAGGCGGCCGGCGAGCAGGGCGGGGAGGCAGGCGCGGGCCCTGAAGACGCGAACCGAGGGCTCCAGCAGCTGGGCCTCGGCAGCTCAGGCCGTCAGTCAGAACCCGGCGCAGGCAAGCCCCGCCCCCCGGTGGGCGGGCCCGGGAGCCGGCGGCGCGGGGGTGGGGCCTGGTTCTCCGCGCCGGGGGCGGGGCCGGGCCCGGGCGCTCCGGGCCGGTGAAGGGCCCCGCTAGTCGGCGGGAGCGACCGGAGCCCCGGCTACCCAGGGGTGGACCCCCACCGGCCCCGCCTTCCCGGCTGTGACCGGGCCAATCAGAGTGGCTTTTACTGGCGGGTGGGCCGAGCCGGCTCATCTGCTCGGAGGCTCTGGCATGGTAACGTCCCCGCGCGGGGGTGGAGGGGCCCGGGGCCCGGGGCGGTCCCACAGCGCCCCGGGCGGCCCCGGCTGGGGCCGAGGGGTCGGGGAGGCCGCCGGGGGTCCCTGGACCCCGGGGAGGGTGGGAGGAATGAAGGGCTAGGAAGGGGAACCGGGGGAGGGGGTGGGGGCAGGGATTTGGGATGGAAGGGGCGGGGGAGGCCATGATGGAGGATGGCG
>PVIJ01009286.1:0-67799 GCA_004024925.1 Scalopus aquaticus
CGCCTCTCCCCCGCCGTCGGGGCGGGAAGTTGGGGTGGTGGGGGAGGCTGGACTAGCCGGTAAGGTTTGGGGAGCGGTCCGCGGAGGGGGGAGGCCGGGATTGAGCGGCGGGGCTGGCCGAGCGTGTCCGCTGGGTGTGAGTGTCTTCCTCGGTCTATGGCTAAAGGGGAAGGCAGCCAGTCTGGCCCGGCCTGCCCCGTGCGCCAGCCACCCTAGACCCACCCCCTCCTACGACTCCCTAGCCCCCTAAACCAAAAATCCTTGTTGACGCAAAACTGACACCCCTTCCTTCCCACTCTCCAGGGGAACTGAGCCCCTACTGAGTACCAGGCTCAACCGCGCCAGCCCGGGCTGCGTTGGGGCTGAGGCACAGCCTGGGAAGTGTACGCAGCACTACTGCCATTCTGTGTGGGGGTGGGGGGGGGTGGAGGAGCCCTGGACCTGAGCAGAAGGTGCATGTGACTTCTACAAGGTGGGCATCTTTGGTTTCCCCACGAAGGCAGCATTTACTCTGCGCCAAGCAGGATGAAGAGTGGAGGGTGGAGATGGGGGTGGGTCCCAGGCCTGTGGTCTGCTTGCAGGTGTCCAGAGGCATTCATTGATTGGTGCATTTCTCTCAACAGAAACACATTGAGCTCAGAGTCTAGTCCTTTCCAAGCAGTGGACAAGGTCCGGCGAACATCCATGAGAGTTCCAGAGGCATCTCTCTGTCCTTGGAGCTCCCAGTTCAAGGGTAGACAGAATTCTATCAGACACTCCAAGGCCAGGCTTCAGCAGTGATCCAAGCTGGAAAGGATTCATGCAGGGAGAACAGCCCCAGCAGAACCCACTTTGCCCCAAAAGGTTGAAGAGTCCAGATGAACTGCCTGGAAGAGAGGTTCACAACCCAGAGGGGACAGACTATATTTCCACCCAAGGGTGGTGCTTGAGACTCCTTTTTCCTTTTGGGAGCTGCTCCCTCCCTGAATACCAGTGGGACAAGGTGGTCTGTGTCCCCCACTTTTAGCCTTCAAGGCAGCACCGTCCTTTGTATTTTGCAGAATTCTAACTCCCCCCCCCCCAACAAACACACCCACCCACTGCCCCACTCCTGGAGGCTTTGGAATGTCTTTGTCCCCCTCTGGAGATTCTGGGTTCTGAATGCCGCTTAAGGAAGGGGAAGGCCCTCAATAGTTCCTGTGTTTTTCCAACCACATATGGAAGCACAAGCAGCATCCACCCTCCCTCTTCACTCCACACTAGCCCAGAAGCACACTACAGCATAGGGGGAGGACCTCTCCAGAGCCAGAATGTAGGGCAGCCTCTGGCTTCAGAGCTGGAAAGGCAGGATGCAGGGAACCATGGCTCCGCTCTGGAGAGCTGAACCTCTTTCTGAAGGGGCAAAACCAGGATAACTGGTAGAAGCAACTTTTCGGGTATGTCTCTATGGTGGAGCTTCTGAGACCCAGAGAAAAGTAACACAGTTGGGGTCGCACAACCAATCTGGATCTAGAACCCACTGTACTCTTTCTACCTCACCTGTCGGGCTCCCTAAGTGCCAGGCAGGAAGCTAAAGGAGAGGTCAGTGTCCACATGAATGGTGTGACCTCAGCCAGCAGGATTAGTGCCAAGAAGCCAAGACTGGCGCCATCAGAGCACTGCGACTGGGTGTCTCTGGGGCCACGCTCTGCCAGACTCCATGCCACCCCGCATGGATGACAGGAGTGAGGCTGAAGGAAGGACTTGAGCATGTGTTGCCCTCGAGCAGGGGTCCAGTTCTGTCATCCCCCAGAAGCCCAGAAAAGAAGCCCTTTCCAGTGCTGGCAGGAAGGACAGACAGCTGGTAGGGTGGGTCAGCCTGCTGGAGATGGCCTTTGAGGGGCTCCACAGGGAAGGCTCTGTGCCTTTGAGGTGCTGATTATTTTTCTGGTGTGCACACTGGTCTGGGTCACCTTTAGGGGTTCAGTTAGCAGGTGGGGATGAGGTTAGTGTCTTCATCCCTCAGCCCCTCATCTGGCCCCAGTGCCCAGGCAATGAAGTGTGGCTCCCCCTCCCTGAGCTCGTTAAAGTCCTGTTAATGCATCAGTCAGCTTTCTGGGCTGACAAGTACTCAGTCCTGGCAAATGGCCCTTCATCATGTTGCTCCTTCTTGCCCTCCTGAGTGGGTCTCTGGGGGTCTGTCCTCTGAGGACTCTGCTGACCCCTCTCCCGGCTGTCCCCAGTCAATGGGCCTAGATCCTGAGAGGCCCCTGCTGAGGACAGGCTGGTCAGACTGGCCCTGTGATTATTCCTCAGGGAGGTCAAGTGCCCAGCAATGGATTGGATAATAATGGTGCTAATGATGGCAGTAATTCGAGGCTTTTGCACAGGGCCCTCCTTTCCTAGCCCTGGGCTTGTAGCTCATCTAAGGTGGAGAATCCCACCCAGCCCTGCTCCTAGGGGAAGCAGGTGCTGTGCGGGATGCACCCCTGCAGGCCTGGGGGACCTGCCTACACATGCAGGCATGGGTAGGATCTCCCTGGTCCAAGACCTGAGAACATCAAGAAAAATAACCCAGGCAGCCCAAGGAGAATCATCATTCCAGGATTTGAAGGGAGACTGGAGAGTTGGAAGAAGAAACCAGAGAGAGAGGGAGGGAGGTTGGGTGGGAAGGCGGGGAGCAGGTGGGGTGAGGAGGAAGGAAAGAAAAGTGCCCCAGGGAAGGATGGGAGGGGGAAAGGAAGGGAGAAATGGAAGAGAGGAAGAGGAAAGGGTGGGGAGACCCTCTCTTTGTGGTCTGCTAGATCAGCCACTCAGGAGTCATTAAGCAGCAGGAAAGGAAGGAAATGTGTGCTGGTTGGGGGCTTGGGGTATGTGCCCTGAGGACCCCCCACTCAACTGGCTGCTACATCCTCCCACCCCCCACCCCCAGCTCTGGCTGCTCCCCTCAGAAATAGAAGCCCTAACCCTTCTGTCTGGCTGTTTCACCGTCAAGGCCCCTGCCCAGGGGGTGTCCCCCCCACTCTCGCCTGTTGGACCAGCCTTGTGTTTCCGGTGAGCTCCAGGCTGTGTCTGGTCCTGACCACGCCCTGCAGTCAGCCTAGGGGCTCTTAAGAGCCTCTGTGAGAATTTAGAAAAAGTGTCTCTTGGTCTGGGGAGACTCGGCTCCATGCCAGATCACACAAGACTTGGGAAGGGAAGCTGGGGCTCACTATCAGTCCTCACCTCTCCCATAGGGGCTCAATGTTTGGGGGACCTGGTACCCACTTGTAAAATCCTCACTGTACACCTGGCTCTGCCATTTGTTCTGGACTGTGAGCAGAAGCATGCTCACCCTATCCTCATCCTGCAGCACAGCACCCCAAACAACTGTCACCCACCATGTAATATTATTCAGCCCCCAGAGCCACTCCCTGAGCACCCACACCATTCTAATACACATCTTTTCCCCTACTCTGCCTAGGGAGCTCCTATTCATCCTTCACAACCCAACTCATCTATACCTTCTTCTGAAAGTCCTGCCCTAATTATGCCTCACCCCCAGCAAAGTACATAGCTCCTACTCCAGAGATCTCAAGCTTTTTTTCTGGGCTCCAGGATTTGAGCCCAGAACCCTGCTTCCTAGAGATGTCCTTTTCTTCCCAGCCTATTCAGGGACTGAACACTCCAGCCAAGCATGGACGGCAGCCTGCGCTGAGCTTCTCCTGCCCTAAAACTTACAGACCCAGGGCAAAATGGGAAACTGGAAATCCAAGTGGCCCCCAGGCCTCCCCACCCCCACTCTCCTCGTGGGGGCTGGGCCTGACAGGAGATTCCCAGCACATATGGTTGTACTTAAATCATCCATGTCCCAACTGCCGGGCGGGCATATTCACTACTTTCCTCCCCTCTGCCCTGGCCTCCTCCCCTCCCTAAACCTGTCTCCCAAGTCTCTCCTCCAGGCTGCCTTCCCTGATTGGCCCAGCCTCTGTATCCACAGCTCACCCTTGAGCCTCTGCCTCTCAAATTCTAGATTCTGGGATGGTGTGCTCTCCATGTAGGTCAGTGCAGGGATCCCCATCCTTTCCAAGAATTGGTCCTAGGTACAAGCTCACCCCATCCCAGGCAGGCAAGAGAGCTGACCAAGGGCCTCCCCTCTGCTCCCTGGGCCTCCCCTCTGCTCCCTCAGCCTCCAGAGTGCTGGCCCCCATTACTGGTGAGTGCAGGGGGAGGGGAGAGTTCCTGCCCCAGTGAAGCAGGGGCAGATCCAGAGAGCTGTTCCCATGACAAGTCTTGCTGTCAGCCATTTTCTAAAAGGCTTTGCTAATATTAAGGAACAAAAGGAAAATAAACAGGGAGAATGTAGCAATTACATAAAAAGACACAGGCTACAAAGAACAACAGGCTTGTGGGTCTACTAAGACCTGCTTCACCAGAGCTCCAGGCTCCAACGAAACTTTCCTTCCTTCCTTCCTTCCTTCCTTCCTTCCTCCCTCCCTCCCTCCTTCCTTCGCTCCCACCCTCTCATCCTCCCTCCTCCTCTTCTTTCCTTGTACTGATGTTACATGTACTAAGTTATGAGACTAGAGACTTGAATGAGACCCCAGTGCTTCCTAGAGAAACTCATGGTCAGTGGAAGAAAAAGACAGGTGGATGAACAGATGTAAAACCACACTTTCGAGTGGTCCAAACCAACAGTTATGGAACTGAAGTCCAAATAGAAACCTTCCAATGTTAATGAATGAAACTTCAGCATGAAAATTTTGTAGTTTGTTCTTTTCATTCTCAAATAATAGTTTTTTGCCTTAAAAAAAAAAAACACAAACATGTTTTGATGGGCATGAGTAAGGGGCAGTTGGGCGATGGGTTGAATTATTACAGGGCACGGAGAGGGGCACCCCCCAAACCTTCCCATTCTAAATAGGTTCTGCCATCCGCCGCATCAATACAAAACATACAGGACCTTAAGTGAAAACAGACTTTAATACAATTAGATAAGACAAGAATATAGTTTCTAAATCAAACCAATGTTATCCAACCCCTCGTGAGTAAAAGTCCACCCAGATGGGATTGGCCCAAAGCAAGGCCCAAAAGCTTGCCACAAGTCTAAAACACCTTTTGGCAGGGACCCATAGAAAAGAGTCAGAAACAGCCAGACAATTCTAGGAGGAAGTAAAACATCTTTCAGCAAGGACCCATACAAAAGGGTCAGAAACAGCCAGACAATTCTGGAGTTAAAGAGTAAAATCAAAACCAATATCAATGTTGCCATAGTCAGCCTCCCCACGGGTCTCTCTCCCATATCTGTTTCAATCAGTCCAGGCCAGTGCAGCTTCTTTACATGTCTCTCTGCTCCTTGTGCCTCTTCTGGCTCCATCCTGCTTCCTTCCTTCTCCAGTCTCTTCTGTTTTGTGTCTTCTGTCGTGTGTCCCTGCTCTCTTCTCCATCTTCTTATCTCCCCTGCTCAGCTCCACCCTCCTTTGGGTGGGGCAGGGAACCTGGAACACACCCTTTTCCTGGGGATCACCCTGTTACAGAATTACTGACTTTCCTGCTGCTGTGGGATTGGGGCAGAGGTGGGGAGTGGGGGGCACTTAACCAACTGAGTCCAGTCTCCTCACCTAGAGATGATGTGACTGGAGAAGGGTGTGGTGGGAAGACACAAGATAGTGTGTGTGGAACTGCTCTCTGAAGTGCTAAGTAAATTGTTGCTGTTATTACATTGCCTGTCTGAGTCTCATTTTCCTGACATCTGAAGAGCTATCTCGCCTCCCCTCTGAGGGCAGGAACCACACTGGAGAAACTTCTCTGCTGAGGTGGACACCCAGCCTGGAACATTAGGCAGTTAGTGTCCATACACACACTCAGACACACACACACACTCTCTCTCTCTCTCTCTCTAATTCTACCACCCAGAGATAAACACTGCTAAGACCTTAGAGAAGGGCTGGGCATTATTCTAGAGAGAGACGCCATCCTATTTTGTAATCTGTTTTTCACATTCAATATTTTGAATATCTTTTTCTGTCTACAAACACATTTATCCACATAATTGTTGAAAATAGCCTAATAGCTCATCACAAGGACATGTAAGAATTAATTTAACAAGTGTGCTTTGTTGTCAATAATTTTTCCAGACATGAAAGCTTTGGTGAATAGACTTGTAATATCCACCTTTGTGAATTAGGATAAATTCGTAGAAATGGAGGTTGGATATGCATATTTTCAGCTTTGAAGGGCCACTAGCCCAGGGCTGTGGGAGGTACCCTTTCTTCTCCAGGCAGCCCTCCCAGACTGGCCTTCCTAGAACCTCCAGCATTCCCCAGGCCCACGCCTTTCCCAGTAACCATCCCTTGGCCGCTAGACCTGGAAGCCCTGAAAAGCAGTTGGAAGGCCTGACTGGTGATGGCTTGGAGGGGCCCTGGGTTCCGAGCACAAAGCCGGGCTTGTCTGGGGCTGGGAGAGAGGCCCCGCCTCCCAGGGCTGCTGGCCCAACATTCCTCCTTCAACAATGGCTGCTCGGAATCCTGAGAATGAGCCTGGTAGTTTCCTGAGTCCCTACTCCGATCCCCCACCAAGTTGCACCCTTTCCCAAAACCGGAAAGAAGGGGCATTTTGCATTTGGGCAGGGTGGGGAGTGACAGTGATCCATGCCTACAGCCCCACCCCGCTCCCTTCACCAGCCCTAGCCCACAATGTCCCTGCCCAGCCGGCCCACCTCTTTCCCTCTGGATCTCGAATAAGCTCTGCTCTCTGCAGGGCCCTGCTTTCTAAATTGTAAAGTCAGGGGCTTGCTCAATGCCCCCCAGATCTAAGGTGCTATAACTTAGTGACTAAGACCTACCCTGGTTTTGTAGCCAATCTGCCTGAGATCAAATCCTGGTTCACCCATTACCCTCTAAACTGGACAGCTTGCCCTCAACTTCTACAACTGCAAAGCAGGTCCATGATGCTCACCCCCTCATTGGGAAGGGTGAGAAGATGCTCAAGAGACGAGTGGCTGATTCCTCAAGATCTAAGAACAGCGATTCACATTTAGCTCTAATGCTGATGGACCTCCAGCCCCAGTGCACACTCAGGCCCTGTCCAGATTTTGGTCCCCGGACATTTGTCCAACAACTGGCCACACCTCTGGGAAATAACAGGGACACCACAGGCCCTTTGAAACATCCCACCTGCACGTTTCCATGTCCCTGTGTATCAGCTATAAACTATCAAGGCTTTGGAAGAGTCCATAAAATTTAAAATAAAGGAAAATTCCTGTCAGCTCACATATCTCTTGTGTTTGGGAAGCGCATGCATTTCTAACATGGCCAGCAGCTGCTAGACAGGGGTGGAGGGGAAGGGAGAGGGAGGGGTGGGGTGGCGAGGGTTGCACAGCATCTAAGCTCTGTACTATTGGAGGGTTGGAAGTACCATTAAACAGTGAACAACTTGGGACCTGGGTTTCCTATAATGTTTTTTGGCTGTTTGCCACAAACATCTGCCCACCCTCCTCCCACCAGCCCTCACACACTTTCTCTCTCCTTGTGCACCTCTACCTCCACCTGCTCCTGTACTCCCCTGAATTAAAATCCTCTGCTGCAAGCCCCCACATGACTTGTATAGGAAGGAAAATGCATGATCATATTTCACCCACTGAAATGCCACAGAGGCTGAGAAGTGCTGTTCCTTTCTGTACCTTACTAGGAAAAACTTGCCAATTGAACGAACTGATTTCTAATTGCCTAGGAAGCTTTTATTTTATATTTATTGAAAAAGCCCTTTGAACTTCTATGGAATCTTCACATCAATGACTTACACACGTCACAAGGAGAACTCTGGTGAAATAGATGGAATGAGATTTTCCTTAAACTTATCACAGAGTCTGGCTCTTGGGATGGCTTTTCAACTTTGAGCCCTCAGTGTCTGTGTTTTTCCGGAGAATCATCAGGCCATCCTGAGTAATGGTGATACAGCATTTCTTCAAAGACTGCTCTGCTGAATTAACTACCTATTGTTGTGTAAAAATTTACCCCAAATTTAGCAACTTAAAGCAATATACATTTGTTATAACTTCCATGGGTCAAGAATCTGGGAGTGGCTTGTTTAGCTGAGTGTTTCTGACTCAGGGCATGTTATGAGCTAATGCTCAAGCTGTGGGCATGCATGGCCTGCAGTCAGGTGGGGCTGGAGAATCCACTTCCAAGCCCGTTTCTAGGTGGGGGCTGGCTGGACACCTCCCATCTTTACCATGTAGTCCTCTCCAAAGACCACCTGATTAACTTCATAACACAACAGCTGGATTTCCCGATAACAGATGATCCAAGATAACACAAGCGAGCATTTGAGAGTGAAGCCACAGTCATTTTATAACCTAATATCCAGATTTTTTTCCTAAGCTATCACCACAATGCAGGAAGGGGCTACCCAGGGCGTGAAGAGCAGATTTATCTACCTGGCCTGCAGGACACCAGAAAAATCACCAATTTTGCACCTGCTCAGGAAGGACAGCCAAGCATGACTTCTGTCAGCTTGTGGTAGATTAAGATGCTTTTGACTATAAGAAGTACACTGATTTCAGGGCCTCCTTGGTGGTGCAGTGGGTTAAGCATAGCACTATGAAGCTATCCAGAGCCACTGCAGCACAAGTTTGACACCAGGCCAGGGAGATTCCCACATGGCGCAGCAGACCTCTCCTGTCTCACCCGCTGCTCCCCTCAGCAGTGTACTTCAGTAGATCCTCCTGTTCTGTTCCCTACTCTGTCTCTGGTGAATCCTCTCACAACCCTACACCCCAGCTAATATGCATTAATAAACAAATCTTTAAAAAAAAAGTATACCTATTTCAGAAATGTTAAAATGTGACCAAATAATTTTAGAATTATTCACTATTACATTTTTCATAAGAAGTCTTGAAAAACGGTGCCTCCAAGTTGGTTAATTCAGAGGCTCAACACCTTCTTCAAGGACCATCTTTGCAAACTAACATCCTCACATACCTGAGGTGTTCCAGACCCAATGCAGTCTCACTCAATCATATGAGCTCAACAGTTCCTCTCCGGTGTCTCCATTTTTGAGCAAGAAACCTTCCCAGATACATCCAGATTTCACCTCATTGATAAAAAATTGTTATTACCTATGATAGCTAAGATTAGGTTCAGTTGCATAGTTTAGAAAAATTCACAGTGATTTAAACAAGATTGAATTTTCTTTTTTCTAGCCACGATTGGATAGTGGTTAGTACTCTGCGTTGTGAAGTTTATTTTTTTTTCACCAAAAGGAAATCTGTAGGTAGACAGTGCCGCTGAGCTGGGTCCATAGTTTTGGTGTCATCGGGGACCCAGACGCCACCCATCTCAAATAATATCATTCTCAAATTTTCCTCATGGCCCAAAATGACTGCTGGAGTTCCAGCCATCAGGTCCCTACTATAGACCAGAAGGAACACAAATGGAAGGGCAAAAGGTTGCTCCTCAGAAGAGTCTGCTCCCTTAAACAGCCTCCTCACATGTCTCAGAAACATTCCTATTTTCATCTTATTAGTCAGAACTCAGTCACATGGCTACATCTACCTGCAAGAAAAGTTAGAGGCATTTTTTAAAGGACGCTATGTTACCCTAAATGAAATTTATCTCTTTATTACTAAGGAATTTATCTTTTTATTACTAAGAAGATTTGACTTAGGTGCCCACAATCAGTGTCTTCCACTGTCCTTATGGGAAACCAACCCCCCTAGGATATATATAGATGCACCAAGATTTACTCCTGGGTTGGACATAGGGTTACATTCCCTAAGACATGGATCTCCAAACAAAATCTGAATTCTGCTAACGAAGAAGAAGCAGGTGAAACAGTCACTATTGGTTATTCACTACCAATCGCTACCCTTGTTTCTTGCTAACAAAACCTTGATTTTGCTCAGATATCAGAATGCCTTGCTCTTCAGGGGAGATTGAACCCCTCCCCAGCCCAGGGTGAATCTTGATTTGTTTGACACACCTGTGGGAATTCTATTCCCTCTGCCAGTTTTGGTTTAAAAAGGGACATGTAATATGATTCTGGCCCATGAAGTATAAGGGGATGGGGGGAGAGGCTTCTGAAAAGATTCTTCAGAAGTGAAAGGTTAACAGCTTTCCTTCACCTCTGCTATCATCTCATGTGATGCCTGCAACTGCAGTAGCCATGTGTGACTTAAGAGAAATCAGGGTAGGGCTTCCCTGGTGGTGCAACGGGTTAAGTCTCAGCTTATGAAGCTATCTGCAGCCACTGCAGCACGAGTTCGATCCCCTGCCAGGGAGCTTCCCATATGGCGCAGCAGACCTCTCCTGCCTCGCCCGGTGCTCCCCTCAGCAGTGTACTTCAGTCAGTCTGCTTGTTCTGCTCCCTGCTCTGTCTCTGGTGAATCCTCTCAGCACCCCACACCTCTGGCCTACACCCCAAATCTTGATGCATAACTAAATAAATCTTAAAAAAAAAGAGAAAGAAATCATGGTATAAGCACACAAATCAAGATGGTAAGGAGAGCAGAGAAAGGAGAAAGAAATACAGTGTAACATTCATAGAATGGAATTCTATTCAGCAATAAAAATGGACTACCGATACACACAATATAGGATGAATTTCAAAACCTCTGTCTGAAGCAACAGAGCCCGACACAAGTCCATACAGTATGATTCAGTCTGTAAGCAGGACTACACCATGCAAAACTGACCTATGGAGGCAGAAATCAGATCAGATCAAGGATCACCAGTGGCAGGGGTGAGGGATCGACTGACTGCCTGCAGACATGAGGGAACTTTCTGGATGTAGATTATCTGTATCTTGACTGGAATGGTGACTACCAGGTATACATTTGTCAAAACTCAATTTGTCAAATCACTACTTTTTAAATCTGTGCATTCTACTGTGTATAAATTATACAGCAACAAAGCTGATAAAAGAAGGAAAGAAAGAAAGCAAAAAAAAAAAAAAACCACAAAGAAGGAAGGAAGGAAGAAACCTATGTTCCAGGTAACATTGTTGAGTCACTGGATTAACCAACAGCCCCACCTTGGGACCTCTTGTTTTGTGACATAATAAACATCCTTGTTGCTTAAGCCATTTTTAAACTGGGTCTTCTGTAACTTGAAACCCAAAGCATTCTGACAATACAATTTCTCTTCTCAAAAGGAGGAGAGGCACCCAGAGGTTTGGGGACAGATCCAGTCTCGAAACTGTGGGCTTCAAGGAACAGCTGACAAGAGCAAGAGACTTGGACACTCTGCTTGACCTGGAGGGGTCTGCTCTGGGCCCCCCATCACAGTGAACCCAGTTCACCTGATCTCCCCCATCCCCATGTTAAACTATAGCAATCAGGGGACCTACTCTCAGGCTTCCGGTGAGGATCCATCAAGAGATGACACAGGCTGGCCCTTGAGACAGGCTCCTGTCTCCCTCAGCTGGATTTGGTGCGGATGGCCTGGGCCTGAACCATGCAGAGGGACATGGAGAGGAAGGAGGGGACAGAAACCTTAGGAGTAGGGCCTCCCCGGTGGCGCAGCGGTTAAGCGCTGCGCTGTGGAGCTGTCAGCAGCGGCGACACGAGTTCGATGCCCGGCCGGGGAGAATCCCACATGGCATGGCAGACCTCTCCTGCCTCGCCCGCTGCTCCCCTCAGCAGTGTTCTTCTGATCTGCCTGTTCTGCTACCCGCTCTGTCTCTGGTGAACCCTCTCGCCGCCCCACACCTCTGGCCTGTACCCCAGCTTGTATGTATAAATAAAAAATAAATCTTTGAAAAAAAAAAAAAGAAACCTTAGGAGTAGATTGATTGAGGGACTGTAAAAGATCAAGGACACCAAGGACTCAGGCTTGGGTGACAAGGTGAATAGCACTGCTTCTCAGACTTTCGGCAAGATTATGTACAATATCTGTATTTATCATCAGTAGATGTTGGTAAAGGGGGGTAAACAGGGGAGGAGTCCATTTTGAGAGTAACAAAAAGAGTATGAGTTGAATTTGAGGTGCAGTAGTGGATGCCAATAAGGGTTTTGCCACCGCCTGGCTATGTGGTTTTGGGCCAGTTACTGATTCTCTTGAAGCCTTGCTGTCCTCATCTGTAAAATAGGAATTCTGAGCATATTTTCCTCATTAGGTAGCAAAGATTAGGTGATACAGTATGCTAAAGTGCCTGGCATAGTGCCTGGCACATAGTGGGTGTTCATTAAATAGTGGCGATTTTTTTCTCATCACCCCTTTACACCCTGCCTAAGCAGGCAGCCTGGCCTGAGACACCGTTTTCAGAGCTTACACTTTGCCTCCTGCCTCAGACAGGATGCTCTCCTACAGAGGATTTCCTCTCCTTCCCTCTTTCTTTGACCCAGTCCCTCCCTTCCTTCCAGTCTCTACTCTGCCCTCCCTCTTCTAGGAAGCCTTCCTTGACTAACGCCTCCCCTCCCTTCCCTGCCAGCCTCTCAACAGGCCTCCCCACCGAGGCTGTTCTAGAAGCCCAGGACTCCGACCACGCCTCCAGCTTACACAAGGCTTGAACGCCAGAGGCTTGAGAACGCCAGAGGCTTGCCCAGCAAGGGAAGGAAGCCCCCTCTCCACCATGTCTCGTCTTGGGTGGATGGGGGCTCCCAAAGAGGTGGAGCAGAGGAGGAGGAAGCCACCTGCCAGAGTGGCAGCAGACCGGCCAGCTAAATCCTTGACCTATGATTTAAGGGGTCGGGCATAGTTCAATAGAGCGTTCCAGGCCGAGTTCCAGCTTGTTCACACAGGCCAGGGGAGGCGCTGAAGCAGGCCATCTCCTCCCAGAGCCCATGGATTCAGCCCCATGCCCTGAAGCATACTCCAGAACCCCAAAACCACAACCCCCCCTCCCATCAGGGGGAGGGAGCAGGGAGAGGGAGAACGACGGATCTCAAGGAGTCGCAGCGCCTGGCCCGCGAAGGGCTCCATACAGGTCCTATGGGCGGTCAGCGCAGAGCCCTTTGTTAGGTCCGGAGACCCAGCAGCCTTGCTGAGATCCCAGTCTCTGTCCCCCAACTCCTCCTTTGGAATTTCCTCCCTGAGCTGAGCTCTCCTAAAAATGGGGGAGGCCCTTCAAATAGCGGGAGTGTCCGATGGAATCCCACGTGCAAAACGGAGAGCGACTTCCCCGGCTTAGCCACCAAAGCCAGCTTGGCCCCGGGAGGAGGTCCCCAGCCGGCTCTCGCAGCCTGAGGCCGGCCTCCACCTACCCTGGGTCTAAAGGTTTGCCCAAAGGGGAGTGCTATGCAAATGAGATGCAAAGCAAGCCGACACCGCCGCAGGATTGGCTGACCGGGGAGACTTTGTTCTGGGCTCCCGGCAGCCGGCCTCCCCCGCGCCGGGTCTGGTCCCGCCCATAAATCACCTCCGTCAGCGTTAATGGCTCCTGACTAATTGCCTGGACTCTGGCTCCCAGCTCGGGTCGCCCGCATTAAAATTCAATCAGGCCCAGCTCTGAGCTATTAAATATTCATTGGGAGAGCTTCCCGAAACTCGGTTGGGGGATGGGGATGGGTCGGGTTGGAGGGACTACCCGAATCCCCAGCCCAGAAGGAGACCCTGTTCCTCCCCAGCACTTTCTCGGGCCTGCAAAGTGCTGCCTGGTTTCCAGTCTGCTGGGCCTGATTTCTCTGTGGAAATCCCTAAGCCCTAAGCCTTCCGGGAGAGTGAGTAACCCTGCGGAGGAGTGTGGTGTTAAATTATGCCCAGGGGCTGCTCTAGTCCTCTGCCTTGCATCTGCTCCACGTGCCTGGTCGCCTCACCCCACCAGCTACTACCCAGTGCCCACTGTAGGTCCCTGTCGGTGTTGGAGCCTTAGGCCCCACGAGGAGTGAAACAGTTCTCAGGCACCAGTGGACGGCTTTGGCCTCAGCAGACTCAGGAGAGAACCCTAGGTCCCTGCCCTGTTGCCGTCACAGGGCAGCATAGTTGGCACCGTACTGGCCATCTTTAGGTTGGCTAGTGGAGGTTCAGACTGGGCAGCAGGGCGTGTGTGCTGCAAGGGAGAAGGGGTCTCTGTGCAGTTCTCAATTCCTCTCGCCTTCCCCTAGGAGTGCAGCTTCTGTAAGCTCCCGGGCCACTGGCCTGCTGCTGAGCAGACAGCCTGGAAGTGCTCAGGATGGGTACCAAGGGGGAGGAGGCTGGACCTGAGGGCCTGAGGGGGCAATGGGAGTGTGCAGGACTCTCACACACACACACACACACACACACACTTACACACTATAGCTGGAGGGTTACACAGAGGGTTCAGCTGCGTGATAACAGGGCCCAAAGGCTACAGTGAGCCACTCAAATAAGGACTGCGAATCTGTCTAGGCTCTCTGTGGTGTACCCAGACAAATGTCTTGTGACAAGCTCCAAGCCAGGAGGTCTTTGAGTTAGAGGGAAGAGAAAGCTCCAGGAAACAGGCTAGGTGAGTCTCTGCTCCTCCCTTTTTTACTCTGAATTCTCAGACGCAAACCACCTCCTCGAAGGCTCTTCCCCTGCCCTTTGGCCTGTTCCTTGCTCCTGGTGCCTGAGGTCTGGCAAGAAATGAACTCTGTGGAGCATGGGGGAGGCTAAGACAGTAGAACCACAGCTACAGATGCTGCAGGGAAAGGGTGGAGGCTGAGAGAACTGTTTTTTTACAAGCCCAGCAGCTGCTCAGGGCTCCAGGACAAGTGTGAAGTTCAGGGAACACTGTTTGGGGAGACCCTGGAAAGCGCTTCTAGTCCTGCTGCCTCTGAGAGCATCAACCGTCCCCCCCACCCCCACCTCCGCCAGGATCCAGGCAGGCCCCAGAGCTGGGTGTAGGGCAGAATGTATCTGGCAGCGATTAGGAAGGTTGCTGGGGCTGGGAGGCCTCAGGCTTCAGTGGGTCAGGAGTGCCTGCGCCAAGTGTCCGATTCCAAAGCCTCACGTCACAGGCAATCCGGGATTCCAGCTTACCCCATGTGTGGTTCCCATTAGGGCTGGCTGGGGTCTTCCTGAGGGCCAGGCAGATTCCTGAGCCCCTCCCCCAATATGGCCCCTCCCTCTTTGGGCTGTTTGGAATGTCTTACCCAGTTCTTCCGGGTGGCCTGCCAGAGTCCAACCTTGGGGATTTTCAGGGACATCCCACTCCAAATAGGCCTCCCACCCACTCGATGATGTTTTTGCAATCCCTTCAAGGAGACAAAGGGACAGGAGATTTAAACCTTTAACCCCTACCCCCAACCCCAGGGAAGGCTAATCCCTGAAGACCCCTACTCTGTGCCCCGGGAGCCTTCCCCTCTCCAGGTCAGCTGCCTTTGTTCAGGCTTCAGCCTGGCCTGCATGTGTGCAACTACCCCCACTGACCAGGCCCTACTGATAGTTCTGCCCCAGGATGGGTACCCTAAAACCCAGGTCATTCAGATCATTTCCCTCCTTACAGAACTTCCAGTCGCTTTCCAGCAACCACAGCAGCCACGCCAGATATATTTGTGGTGTGTATGTTCTGGACACACCATTTAAAAGTTCAACAACAACAACAAAATTAGTTGTCAATATTTAAAAACCAGGATGTAAACATAAAGTCGACATTTCTAATTTTTCTTGCAACTATCGGCTACCACTAAGCTCATACATCTGGATGACAATCAGCTGGAACTCAGCAACAATCATAAACTTCAGAAGGAACTTTGACGTTTACATGTGCACCATAGTCCCTACCAGTCCCTATTACATCTCAGGTATGAGGCCCAGATGAGTGAATGACTTTTTTTATCACTGGGCCGGCACTGACCTTTTAATCTTACGTCCTGCCAGCTTTACTCCTTCTAGTCATTTATGTTCTTGTCTCCCCCTCGCATCCCCTCTTGGTCTGGTGTGTGTGTCACTTCAGCTTCCCTTCACATACCTGTCTTCTCCTTATCCCGTCAACTCCCCTCCACCACTCTTGTTCCAGACACCTACTCAGACACATCACATACAGTCACGCTCCCATCTTTGCACATGCTGTTCCTTCTGCCTGGGACCCATCTCCTGTGCTATCTCTGGTGAACTTGTATTTCTCAAAAACACACCAAACCAGAAGCCACTGACTCTGTGACGTTTCCTGATCTCTCCAGCAGGCAATATCCTCAGGCTGTCCCAGGGCCCCTATGATTCCAGAACTTCTCCCACCGTAGCACCTTCCTGTAGTAAGAGCAGCCTCTCCAGGGCGGAAAGAAGGCCTGCTTGGGACACCTGGGTTCGCCTGTATTGAGTATTCAGGCTATCAGATCAATGGTAGGAGGGCTGCAAAGAGGGGGGCTTTTGGAGTTGGATTTTGTGGCCCACATTGACTTGTTGGAGTCGGCAAGTTTGCAGGAAGGGGAGGCTGCACGCCTTCTGTGCTGCAAGGTGAGGTCCTGGGTCCTAGGCAGGAAGGACACCTGTGTCACCAGGATGATGAAGTAAGGAGGCTGGGTGGCGGGACTGGTGTATCGTGAGCCAAATCTCATCTCATTCAGGATCACCTGTGCTTCTGCACCTAAGGGATAGTTTTGATCCCTGGGGGGAAAAAGGGAGTGAAGACATATAAGTGTTTGGGCACATGGCTCCCCACACCAGGTCAGTGGTACCCTATGAATATGCCTTGTGACCTCCGTGCAGTCATCAGTGCCATGATGAAAGGTCAAACAAACATCCTCACCTCCTGAAGTTGTTTCAGGGACCCTGGGCAAAGGCCTTGAAATCGTTGAGGCTGCTCCCACAGTTGTAGAGAGGAGTCTCCTTAAGGGGAGTTTCCATAGTCCCTGCCCCACCTAATGAAGGGTGGGGCTGAGCAGCCAAGGGAAGCTAAAGAAGGCTGGACACCTGGAGGACACCAGAGGAGAGACAAGGAAGGAGACACTTGGGCGAGATGTGGGTTGAGAGTGAGACACATGGGGAGGCTGACAGTGGAAGCTGTTACCTTGGTTTGTACTTTAATTTGGCTCCTTTTATTCCAGACTTGCCTGGACCCTTCTGCCCCTTCCCTACAGCTCCCCACCAGAAGGTACCTTAGACTTGTGGCAAATTTTCAGGCCTCAATGACCCTGCTTTAGACCATTTCTCTATACATACACACTAATTCTACAAAAAAATTTTCACACTAAGTATGCTTTGTCTTTTTGTGGCAGATGGCAGAACCCCTTTAGAGTGTGCAAGTTTGGGGGTCCCAAACTGTGATCTGCACACTAACACCATGCTCCGTTCCCTGGCCTGCAGTCCCTAGCCCACCCTAAACAAGGTTGTTCCCCAGCAGAGTCCATGCCTCTTCAGGGTTCCCAACTGTTACAGCCCCTTCCATGGGGCACAGTCAAGCCCAGTCATCACCCCCCCACTGCAGGGATTTCCCCAAGGCCAAGGACATTTCTGTTGCCCCTCAGGATTAGCAACTCACCCTCTGTGTACTCACTGGAGGAAGTATTGGGGTATCCCTAATTTTTTTACGATTTATTTATTTATGCATACAAGAGCTGGGGTGTAGCCCAGAGTTGCAGGGGGTGAGAGGATTCACCAGAGACAGAGTGGGGAGAAGAACAGGAGGACTGACTGAAATACACTGCTGAGGGGAGCAGCAGGTGAGACAGGAGAGGCCTGCTGTGCCATGTGGGAAGATCTCTGGCTGGGGACAGAACTCAGGCTGTAGTGGCTGAATAGCTTCATAGTGCTGAGCCTTAACCCCTTGCGCCACTAGGGAGGTCCCAGGTATCCCTACTTTATAGATGAAGAAACAGGCTCCCAGCCTAAAGAATTAGCTAAAGGCTCCATGGTGAACAGGAGCTGGGTGGGAATTTCGGCCTATCAGTCTGAAAGTCAAGTTGTTTCCAGCCACCCAGCCTCCGCCCCATGGGTTCCAAGCTCTGGTTTTGGGTTCCTCCCCTCCCCTCCTACACACACCAGTCACATCGGTCCTGTTCAGAAATCAATAAATCAATATCTCAAAGCAAGCGCTAACCACCGACCCGAGTCCGTGTATTTGAATTGAGAAGGGTCAGCCCTAAGGTCCTTCCAGAAGCCCTGACTCCACGAAGAACAGAACCTGAACTTCGGGATTCTGTGTCTCGCAATGCTGTGTGACTCCGGCTAGGGACCGCCCCCTTCCCACCTCCGCGCCAGAGAGGCTGGAGGGGGCGTTGCGGGGGCTGCCTAGCACCCAGAGCTCCCGCCCCGGGTAGCCTGGGGTCGAGTAAGTGGTGGTCGGGGGAGTCGTTCAGCCCGCGCCCCAGCCCCTCCCCCAGGCGGGAGTGGAAGGGGAAGACAGGAGGGAGCAGATGGCAGCAATTACCGCTCGGACCCTCCCCCGCCGGTGGCCCGAGGCCGGAAGATCGGCTGCGTGAGCCTTCAGAGGCGGGAGGGGCAGCCCTCAAACCGCGGGGCGGGAGCGGGGTGGGGCGCAGGTCCGGGAGGGGTTGCTCCCGGGCCCGTGGGCGGGCGCTCCAGCTTCTGGGGAAAGACACTTTCTTCGTTCCCGGAATAAGGCTGGGAGATTTCCTTAGGAAGGGACTAGGCCCTCACCCCACCGCCTCGCACACGCCTCCCGCCCCCAGAGTTGTTTCACGCCCGGCTCCCAGCAGGCTCCGTGCCCTGCCAGGGTAGGTCCCCACTTCTGAGGATTTTCAGGTTGGCTCAGTGGTCCAAGCTTCGGCGAGAGGAGCTGTACGGTTGTGCAGGTTGTGAACTAAACAAGGGCTAGCTGAGGGGGCCTTGGGTTCTGAAATCCAAGCTTTGCGCCTTGGCAGGTGCTGACTCGTTCCAGAGGAAGGCCTGGAGCAACTTTCCTCACAAAGGGCAGGGATGAGAAAGCTTGTTCTGCCCCTGATTTAGCGCTGCTGAGTGTGGATCAGGCTGGAGTTGGCCTCTGGGAGTTCTTGCAGGAGGACGCTGGTAACCCAGGGCAGACGCCTACAGGCCGGACTTCTCTCATTCTTTCTCTTGTCCTGACTTTCTCTCCCATCCCCACTTATATTGTTCCATTCCCATCCATTAGCAAATTTTATTTCTCTGACTTACAGATAGATCTTGGATCAGCCTTTGCCCTTCAACGTCCCCCCCACCCCCATTGTCCAAGGCCCCATTACTTCCTCGCACAACTACAA
This sequence comes from Scalopus aquaticus, assembly GCA_004024925.1. Classification (NCBI taxonomy): domain Eukaryota; kingdom Metazoa; phylum Chordata; class Mammalia; order Eulipotyphla; family Talpidae; genus Scalopus; species Scalopus aquaticus. The sequence goes on from PVIJ01009286.1 coordinate 18,995, forward strand.
AGGCTCCTGTCGGTTAGCCCCGCACTGCAACAGTTCACACAGCTGATAGAAAGACCTGTAAAAAAAAAAAGTCAGGAAAAAAAAATTCAGAGCATGCCACTCCTGTTTAACAACCTCCCACAGCTGCCCTCTGAAATGAGCCCCAACTTCTTCCCCTGGCCCTGCCCATGCTGACTTCTCTAGGCATTCTCCCCTCTGCCCAGAGCTGCTCACACAGGCTGCCTTTCTGTCCCTTGAACTTGACAAACTTTTCTCCACCTCTGGCCTTGGCCTTCCTAGTCCCTTTGCCTGGACTGCTCCCCGGAGATCCTTCCCAGGCCCGTCATCTTCCCATCAGCCCTGACCACAACAATAAAGCAGCCCCACTCCCATCTGACCTGACGCACGGTTTCACTTAACCTCATCTACTTCTTCCACAGGATCTACCTTCTGTAATTATCTTCTGTATTCGCTTGGTTTGTGGTCTGTTTCACTTACCAGAAAGCCAGCCCCGTGAGCGTGGGGACCTTGACTTTTTGTCCTCTGCTAGCACAGTACCTGCACAAACCTAGGTGTTCGGTACACATGGCATACATTTAAGGAATGCAGGAGGCCCTGGGCAGGCAACTGGCCACTTATCCATCTGGTCACCTCTAGGAAGGCTACTTGGGGTGGGGGGAGCGCTGCGAACCCCTGTATTCCCCCAGATGCCTCATCTACCTGTGCAGCCTGTGCTTCACAGCAGCAAGCTGGCACTTCTGAGCACACACTATGTGCCGGGCATTGCTCTGAGTGCTTTATTTACATGGCTTAACTCATTGCATTTGTCCAACAGTGTAGAAACTAAAATCCTGTTTCCAATCATGGACACACCAGGACACACTAGAATGTGTGCTCATTCAGCAAAACACACACGTGCATCAGAAGCACTGAATTCATTAATTATTGTTACAGCGCAGATAGCTGGATGGGGTGAGGAAACACATGGGTGAGCCTGGGGCATTAATGACTCTTGCAGGAAAGTGGAACAGGAGGGAATAGAACACCAGGGAAAGGTCAGCGTAGGCATGGGGTTGGCTGGGGGCCTAGGGCTAGTCTGGTCAAGCAGGCAGAAGTTTAGGCCATAGCCCGTGCCCACATTCTGGGTCCCCACTGCATTAGGGGGACAGCAGAAAGGGCCTGGTTCCTGGGGCAACCTCTTCCTCTCTGTGCCTCATTAGCAGAGTGCTAGCGGAGGCTTACACTAACTCCCAGAACCATTGACGGATTAAATTTTAAAATTCTCCTGAAAGCTGAAGGGGCTTCCCCATGACAGGGACCAGGGAAAGGATACAGGTTGTGAGCCTGAAAAGCTGGGTCATAGCTATGCTTGGGTCCCTCTTGAATCATAGCCCACAAGTTGTGTGCCCCTCCCTATTGGGTCAAGGTCTCGTCTGTCTTTGGTCTGGCACAGAGTTAGTACTCAATTGGTGTTTGTTGAGTGAATGCATGTGTTTGCTGAGTGAATACCCTAGTGAGGGGATGCCCAGGGGATAAGTAAGGGAAGAAGAATCAATACGGACTGAAAATAGAGTGAATAAAACAGGGACTAGAGACAGCCTCTGCCTCTGTGCCTCAGTTTCTTCATCTGTAAAAGACAGTGGTGAGGCTTGACACACCTTTCTCTCTGGGTTCCACTGTGGTTCGGATGAGATGGGGCAGGTCCATGAAGGCCACCCCTTCCATGCATACAAGACTGAAGTGACTGGTGCCCCCCTCCCCCACATGCCTGTCCCTCGGAATTTATAGATTCCTCATTGTCCTGCACAAAGGCCTTCTTGAGGAGGAGGCGGAGAGGGTGAGGAGACTAGGGAATTAAAAGCCAGAGGCTGAGTAACAGCCGGCCACACCCCAGGCCCCATAAATCTGCTGGGGGCTCTGTGTAGGATGGGGGACCTTGCCCTCATCACCAGCAGCTAGCAGGGCTCTTGCTGCTGGGATCTGCTCATCTTCCTGATGGCTCTGGATGCTCACCAAGGTGGAGATGTGGGGGGCATGAAGAAAAGGCCCTGCGTGTGGGGGAGGGGCAGCTCCCATTGTTTTTCCCCAGTGCATGCAGAAAGTCCTTCCGCCCATCTTGCTCCACTCCCTCGCGCACGCGCCTGTAATTCAGCCCATTACTCTTGGTTTTGAGCTGGAAAATGAGTGTCTGTGGGTATTCTGAGTCCTTAGGTGAGGTGGGTCTGGAGGTCCAAACTCCAGGAAAACAGCCTCTTCCCCTGCTCTGGCCTCTCTAGGGGAGAGGGCGGGGGCCAAGAATAGATAGGCAGATGGCGCAGTGTTAACAGATGACGAGGAAACAGAATTACTCAGCTGCTCTGCCCCCCCCACCCCCACTTCCCCATGAGAGGGGGTGGGCTTCAAACTGGAAAGAGACAATGATATCAATTGGGAGGGCTGGGAGGAGAGGCAGAAAGACGCTGCAGAGCACAGGGGACCGCAAGCCAGCACACAAAAGACCTGGCTTGGAGTCCCTTGTCTCTGCCTCTCACCAGCTGGGCAACTCGAAAAGACAGGCCTGTCAGAGTCTCTGTCTCCTCATCTACAAAATGGGTCAATGAGAACTCTGTCTTAATCTTTTCACTGTTTTTTTTAATATGTATTTTTATTGTTATTTATGTCTTTTACATTTTGTATTCCCCTTGGGTAGCCCACCACCAATTCACCCGTGATCCATCTCCATGGTCCCTTGTGTTCTTTTCTATTCCATTTTGTGCGCTTTTCCTTCCCTCCCTCCGCACCCCCCCCCCATTGTCTCTCTCCTATTTGGTTTCCTTATAGTCCTGTTATAAGTGAAACCATTCGATATTTTTCTCTTTCTTTCTGGCTTATTTCACTGAGCATGATCCCCTCTAATTTTTTTGAGGATAGTGGATTTTTGTGGTTGTTAACAGACCTTACAACTCGTGAAGGTGTTACAGGGCAGGGAGAGGGGGGCACCCCCAAAACCCCAGACCTGCCTTGGTCTAAATGAGTTCTGCCATCCGCCGCATCAATACAAAACATATAGGACCTTTTGTGGAAACAGGCTTTAACACAATTAGAAAAGACAGAGAAGACAAAGAATATTTTCTAAGTCAAGCACCCAATGTTATCCAACTCCTCGTGGGTAAAAGTCCACCCAAAGGGGATTGGCCCAATGCAAGTCTCGAAAGTCTGCCACAAGTTTAGAACAGTTTTTGGCAGGGACCCACACTTAAGGGTCAGAAACAGCCAGGCAATTCTGGGAGGAACCAAAATACCTTTCGGCAGGGACCCATCCAAAAGGGTCAGAAACAGCCAGACAATTCTGAGAGGAACAGAACAAAATCAAAACCAAAATCAACACAGCCATCGTTAACCTCCCCAAGGGTCTCTCACCCATGTCTATTTCAATCAGTCCAGGCCAGTGCATCTTCTTTACAAGTCTCTCTGCTCCTTGGGCCTCTTCTGGCTTTCCATCCTTCTTCCGTCTCCTCCTGTCTTCTGTCTGTGTGTTCTCCTCTGTGTCTGTCCTCTGTGTGTGTGTCCTCCATCTGTGTCTGTTCTCTGTGTGTGTGATCTCTTCTCATCTTCTTATATCCTGCTCAGTTCCACCCTACCTTGGGTGGGACAGGGACCCTGGAACACACCCTTTCTCCTGGGGACCACCCTGTTACAAAGGGATGAAATGTAAGAGGGTAGTTATAACTGGAAGCATTTGTTATTGGTAAAATCATTTAAAAACTTGTATTTAATGGGTGTATTTACTGTATTTACTGGGTAAATACAGGTAAATACTGGGTATTTACTGGGTGTGTTTAAAACACTCCAAGCAGAGAGAATTCTTTAGTGCTATCTCCAGAGGGGACTGGATGGATGGAAACTAACGTGAAATGTATCAGACAAAATGTAATATAAGGGGTGGAGTGCCCAGAGCCCAGAGCAGCTCCTGGCTACTGAGGTGAGTGGTAATGGGTAGGGATGTCAAGAGAGTGTAACCGGGCTGAGTCCAAAGTCCAGTAAAGGTCATGCCCCCTGGAGGGGGTTTGCTGGTGAGAATGAATAGCCCAGGGAAAATGCTAAGTTTGCAGTTTGGGGTGGAGAGTCTGATGAGAAATAAAAGGGACTGAAGGAGAAGGGGAAGCAGAGTTGTCATGATGTAGGAAGGACAGTTGTCATGATGTAGGGATAGAGGAATCAGCGGCAGAAAATGTAGGCGCCAAGATTGAAAGTTCGGAAATCAGACGCCAGAAGTTTTTGAGCCGCTGGAATGTAGAGTTTCGGATTGAGCGTTTTTTGGAATCTTTAGTGACTTTGGGGGCAGCGACTTTGGAGACTTTGCAAGTAGCAGAGCGATGGAAACTGCTCCCAGTTTTGTCTTTACTGCAGCCGAAGGAAGAAGGCAGAGGCTGGAAGAGGGCGCCTTCCTAAAATGTGTGAGTGCAGTCTGATGGGCCATCTGGCTGCTGTAGTTGCTGTCTGCAGTGTTACTGGCCTGGTGCTGCACTGGGGCACCATGGCACTTTCGGGAGCATCTCCAGTTGTGTTCTGTGTCATCCTTGTGAGTTGGAACCTTGTGAGTTGGCCTACACTCTGGCTGTTGCGCGTCTGCAGAAGAAGGAAGACACCATTTTGGAAATGTGACCTATTGTTTGGAAGAGGAGCTCCACCTCAGCAGTGGCGGGAAAACACCACATTTATTACCTTTCTGGGACTTAAAGGACTGGACATTGCTTTAAGTAAGGTAAACGGCCATATGTTGACTTCAGTAATTCTTTGCTTTTCCGTGTTTGTTAAATAAATCCCATTGTTGTAGTTCCCTAAACTTAAGTAGTCTTACAAATGTGCGCGTGGGTGCAGAGCCAATATAGTAACCAATTGGGGCAAGCAATTGGGGTAAGCAATTGGGGCACTGCCTTTGCCTAAGTTTAAAAGACCCCGTTTTTCCCTGTATCAAGAGGACCCACTGCCCTCGCGGTCGGTGACAAGCTGCTCTCTGTTTTGTGTGATGCCTGGGACCTGAGTCCTGAGGACACTGTCCCCAAGTGCCTGCTGGGCTGTGGACTCTGCTCCCTCAGCAGGCCCTGAGCTGAGTCAGAGAGACAGGCCTAGTCAGCGAGAACCTTGAACTCCTGTGCCTGGGCCCTTCCCCCTACAAATCCACTAAGAGTGCAGAAAGATCAGCAACAGGTATGATGTAGTGGTGGTCAGGACCCCCCGCCTGAACTTCACCCATGACCCTCATCCCCGCCCCCACCCAGAGGTCATAGTCCAGTGAGAGTGAGCTGGTCAGAGGGAGCCCTAAATCAATCCCAGACTTCCTGGCTGGCAGTGAGTTATGAGCTGTGGGTTTTGTGATGTAGATCATGGTTGGGGAGGAGGGGGCATGACCTATGGCAGGTCACACAGGACCCCCAGAAGGGGCCAGGGCTGAGGTCAGAGGCCACCTCCTCTATTCACTGCTTTACCCCATTAGGTTCCATCCATGACTTGTCCTTAAGTCCCCACTGACTCTTAGTCCCAGAAGTCCCCTCAGACTCTTGGTCCCAGCTGTACCTGCCACCTGGCCTATAAGGTGGGAATGGGGGACAGGGTTGTACTGGAAAAAGGTCCTGGGAGAAAGGGAGAAGATGAAATGACAGTCTACTTAGCACCCTAAGGTGTGTGGTCTGTGCTCCAAGCCAGACTCGAGTTTGCTGAGTGTCCTCTCTGTAAATTGTCCCTGTGCTCGCCTCCAAAACTTCCCCATTATCTTCTGATTGAGTCCCACAAGTCCAGACTCCTGCAAAACCCCTGCCCAAAGGATTAGGTGGCTGGCAATATGGCATGACAGTCTGAGAGCAAGACAGAGTGAGAGAATCAAGCCAGTGCTCCAGACAATATGTGTTATCAGCATTTGAGAGCAAGAGGGATAGAAAGATGGAAATATCTAGACAGTGAGAGGAGAAAGATCCAAAGTTGAGAAGGTGAAGACAGGATAGTGAAGAGAGCAAGGCTGGAATGGCAGTAAAGTCGTACCCTCAGGACCCCAGCAGCTTCAAGATCAAAGGGAGGGAAATCTGTTCAACTCCTTTCCTTTAATGCTGAAAGCCACCGCAATGGGACTGGCTGAAGTGTGCCTGTATCATCAGGACGCTGTCTATTCCTTTACACATTGATCAGTAACCTCCACTCCCTCACTACCAGTTGTATGCATGTATACGCACATGCATGCATGTGTGCTTGTCTATAAGGGAGGTCAAGACCCAGCCCAGGAAGCTGGGTGGGACATGGAAGGACCAGTACAGAGGGCTGCTACAGATGAAGACCTGGACGGGGCCCTTTGGAAAGGGGCGTTGCTGAGGCAGAAGGCGAAAAACTCATGAGCATTCTGGTTAACCCGCCAGCTTGGCTAGAGCTGAGCTACAAAAGGCGCTTCCCTATTCTTTGTGCTTTGGGTCAAAAGTGAGACCCCACCATCCTCCTCCAGAGCACCGCCCTGCCCAAACTCTGCTCAGCTTCAACTCTGGGGTGGGGATCAGATCTCAATGCCTGCCCGGGGCTGCCACCTGATGGCTGAGACTGGAACTGCAGAAATAGGACCTTTGTTGAGGCTGGGGTGATCTCCAGGCTTGGGAGAAGAGAACTTGAAAGCAAAATGTGAAATTCCTCTCTCAGCACAAGCTAAAGTCTTCTGTCCTACAGTCATTCCGTAATGACGCCGGGGGCTTCTCTGGACAGAGGAGATTGTCAGGGAACTCGCATTTACTGAGTGTGCTAGTGATGACCTAGGTGAGGGCCAACGCCAGGAATGAGATTAAAAATAATTAGTGTGAAAAAGCACAAGAGCCAAAGTATGTGCCTGACACAAAGTAGGTTTCAATTAATTAAGTTAGAGAATGAATAAATGAAGTGCAGAGAGCACCACCAAGTGAAAAGATCTTCAAAATCTTTCTGATTCTTTTATTTTCCTTTTGTTACCAAATAGTTATTAGTTTGGTGGAAGATTCAAACATGACACAAGTAAAAAAGCAAAATATGAAGATCCCCATTCACCTCCTTCCTACCCTCCTTTTCTTTTTTAAAGATTTTATTTATTTTTGCATAGAAGAACTGGGCAGTATGTAGGCCAGCAGTATGGAGGAATCCACCAGAGACAGAGTGAGGAGAGAACAGGCAGATCTACTGAATACACCACTAAGGGGAGCAGCGGGCAAGACAGGCGAGATCTGCTGCACCATGTGGGTCAGCTCCCTGGCCGGGGGATCTAACTCAGGCCAAGCCATCTCGGTGGGCCTTCATGGTGGTAGCGCTGAGATTTAACCCCTAGGCCACCAGGAAGGCCCTTATTCTCCTTTTTTAAGTTAATGTCAACGTTTTAATTAGCTTCATTCTTTCCAGTGGTCTTCAACATCGGCAGTGCGTTGGAATCACACGGGTAGATTTTAAAATGCCACTGATCTTGTCATGAACCTCGATCTCTAGGGTGGGCTTCAGCCATCACTACTTTTTATTTATTTATTTATTTTTTAAAGATTTATTTATTTATGCATACAGTATCTGGGGGTGTAGGCCATGGTGTGTGTGTGGGGGGCGGTTAAGAGGATTCACCAGAGACAGAGTGGGGAGCAGAACAGGTGGATCTACTGAAGGACACTGCTGAGGGGAGCAGCGGGCGAGGCAGGAGAGGTCTGCTGTGCCATATGGGAAGCTCCCTGGCCAGGATTGAACTCTTGCTGCAGTGGCTGTGGATAGCCCCTTGCGCCACCAGGAAGGCCCCATCACTACTTTTTAAAAGTCCCTGAAATACACAGTGTAGCCAGTGTTGAGAACTGCTGACATAAAGCATTTTACTCCCCCTCCCTCAATCAACATGTCTAATTTTCAGAGCAATTCATACACATCTATTTTTCTATTTTTAGCAAAGGTATAAACTGCATGTGCATGCTTTTTCCAACTCTTTCCCTACTGTTGAACATTACATTATTACTACTTTTTTCCTATTACAAACAATGCTGCAAAGTATATACAGTATATCTTTGTTCACAAACACAAGTACTGTTCGGGAAAAGCAGTTCTAAAAGCAGAATTTCTGGGTTAATGTGTATGTACATTTGTTATTTTGATAGATACTGTCAAATTTCTTTCCAAAAATACTTCACTAATTTACATTCCCCCAACAGTGTCAGCACTTAATATTATTAATGTTTCATTTTTGCTAAGCTGATGGGCCAAAAGTAATATTTCATTGTTTTAATTAGCCTTTTCCTGCTCACTTGTGAGATTAAGCATCTTATCATGTATTTATTGGCCAGTTGAATTTCTTCCCTGAATTAATTTCCGTGTTTTCTGCCCATTTTCCTATTTTTTTTTTATTAATTTGGATTACAAGAAATTCTATTGCTAGTAATATGACTGGCTGGTTTCTGAACTGATCTGTCTAGGTAAACATGCTATTAACATTGCAAATATAAATGCAAATTATTTTAAAAACATGGAAAAGCTGCATAGATAGCAAGAATTAACAAGGTTAAATTTTTTTTAAAAAAAGATTTATTTATTTATGCATATAAACTGGGGTGTAGGCCAGAGGTGTGGGGTGGTGAGAGGATTCGCCAGACAGAGTGGGGAACAGAACAGGCAGATCAACTGAAATACACTGCTGAGGGGAGCAGCAGGCGAGACAGGAGAGGTCTGCTGTGCCATGTGGGTCAGCTCCCTGGCCAGGGATGGAACTCGTGCTGCAGTGGCTCTGGATAGCTACATAGTGCTGAGACTTAACCCCTTGCATCACCAGGGAGGCCCCTGGAAGCAAAAGATACCTTTATAATACCTTGATTATCACTCAGACATAGAGAAGGCAGAGAAACTGAAGTAGTCTCTGCCTCCTGGTTTGGCAGAAAAGGAGCTGAAATGAACCAGGCATGCTGATTTGAACAGTATTAAATTTATTTTTTTAATCTAAAAGGGAAACAGAACTAGGAATATGCTTTAGTATGAGGATACATGTTGAACTAGGCAAACTTGAGCTTCAGTTTCCACATCCTTTGTCTTTGACCTACCCAAAGTGAGGAATTTAATAGGAAATTATGATTTCAAAGGGTATGCCCTTAGTGTAAGATTGATCCTGAAATAAATCTACCTACTGCCACCTCCAGGGGATTTTACAGACAGCTGCCTCAGTGCTAAGCTGGAGGAAAGGCTCTATCCCTGAGGGCGACCCACTAGCTGGTCCATGAGCTGATCTGCAGCTGAAGATTACAGGTCTTGGGTGATCCAAAACGCTCTAGGTCAGGAACTTAGGTTAAAGTGGTTCAGGACTGGGAGTATTCTAAGTGCCCCGTTAAAGCAAACTTATTCTCTGAAAGAAGACACCTTCATCCTCAGTTTCAAGGAATTTCCAATGTAATTTTCCAGGGAAAATAAATAGCTACCAGATAAAAACAAAACAAAACACTAAGTGCAAAAGGAAAAAAGATCATCAGCAAGATCCAAGCCACTGAGATAATCCACAATTATTTCCTAATCTACAAATCCTTAACCTTATCTGTAAAGTTCCTTATGCCATGCATAGTGAAATATTCATAAGAAGATCTGTAGATTAAGATGTGGCATTCTTAGGAGGAAAGAAGTACAAAAAAATTATTTCACCTACCACAACAATGTCAGTTCATTTCACAAAGTTCGAATCATAGAACTTTAATATAATCAAATGTACAGATTAGCAGCAGATTAGACACAGTTGAAGAGAGAATTAGCAAACTAAGTTTGATTCAGGTGTTTTTATTGTTTTAAAGATTTACTTATTTATGCATACAAGAGCTGGGGTGTAGGCCAGAGGTGTAGGGGGGTGAGAGGATTCACCAGAGACAGAGTGGGGAGCAGAACAAGAGGATCCACTGAAATACACTGCTGAGGGGAGAAGTGGGTGAGACAGGAGAGGTCTGCTGCGCCATGTGTGTTAGCTCCCTGGCCAAGGATTGAACTCGTGCTGCAGATAGCTTCGTAGTGCTGAGACTTAACCCCTTGTGCTACCAAGGAGGCCCCCAAATCTGAATTTCTTTCAGTGAAGTTCCTCACAGATAAAGCTAACAGAAAGGTTTACAGTACAGTTGCCACACCTAAAACCAATTTGACAATTGATTTACTAGCTATAATATTCAAAGGAATTCCTGAAAACTCAATAAGAAGAAGACAGAAAACCCCAATAGAATACTGAGCAAAGGCCCTGAGTTGCCTGGGGGCTACTCACTGCCACCCCCACCCCCCACTTCTGGTCTACACCCCCGCTCTTGTATGCACAAATAAATAAAATCTAAAAAAAAAAAAGAAATCCAAGGCAATAAAGATCTTCATTTCTTTTATTAATCTTGCAGCTGGGAGGGCAGTTCATGGGAGAGGAAACAAGACAGGCTGTCAGGTATGTGGAAAGGTGATCAGATTACTAAGAATTAGAAAAATCCAATGTGAAGTAGCAGTATCGTTATAATTCTGTACTATTGTTGGCGGGGGAAAGGACATCTGCAACAAACTCCACAGATAGGCTTATGGACTCCACTTCAGATCAAAAAGATCCAAGACACTAAGGGCTACTAATCCCTTAATGCCATCATCATCGAAGAGAGGATTACTGGGAACTGAAGGGTGGAGCTGAGCAGGAGATAAAAAGCTGGAGAAGAAGAGGACAGAACACTCACAGAAGACAGGAGAAGAAGGAAGCAGGATGGAGGCCAGATGAGGCCCAAGGAGCAGAGAGACATGTGAAGAAGCTGCACTGGCTGAATTGATTGAAACAGATGTGGGTGAGAGACCCGTGGGGAGGCTGACTATGGCAACATTGATATTGGTTTTGATTTTGCTCTTTAACTCCCAGAATTGTCTGGCTGTTTCTGACCCTTATGTGTGGGTCCCTGCCAAAAGCTGTTTTAGACTTGTGGCAGACTTCGGGGCCTTGCTTTGGACCAATCCTATTTGGGTGGAATTTTCCCCACGAAGGGTTGGATAACATTGGATGCTTGACTTAGATACTATATTCTTGTCTTCTCTATCTTTTTCAATTGTATTAAAGCTTGTTTCCACAAAAGGTCCTATATGTTTTGTATTGATACGGTAGATGGCAGAACCTACATAGAACAGGGCAGGTTTGGGGGTCCTGGGGTGTCCCTCTCCCTGCCCTGTAACACTATCAGATTGACAGCATTTATTTTTTATCATATTTATTTATTTTTGGAGAGACTTCCTTGCATGCCTGGTGGGTACACTGAAAAACAGAGAGCAACCTGACAGTACCTGTGCCTTATGACTGCCATCAATAACCTCTCAGGAAGGTCCACAATGGAACATGTAGAGTTATTCCTGTAGCCTTGTCTGTAGTGATAGGAAGTTGGAGGCAACCTCATTGTCCATCACTGCAAGAGATGAGGAAAATGCAATGCGTGTACACTATGGAATTCTGTATCACAGGAAAAAGGGGGAAAATAAAGGTAAGAAAGTGCTCCTCACAGCTTGTAAGAGCAGAGTTTCCCAGGAGCACCCTCACACCCCCCCCCCCAGACTGCTGCTTGCATTTCACTGTGTTGCACAGTTACATCTGATGAAAAGAGGGCCGGAACAGGCTTATGGATAAGGACTGTGTTCGCCTCAGCGATGTCTGCCACATAATCGAGTAAATTTCTTCTCACTGCTGCGCTGAAGTCCATGTTTACTGTGAGGGCTGGAGTCACTTTGTGACCATGCAGAAAAGCCAAGACTCGCTGAGAAGACCCCAACATCATCAAGTTGCTCAGTCAACCCCAACCACTTCCTATCCTTGCACTTTTTATCTTTTGGGAAGAATAAACCCCTATTTGGTTAAGCCATGCAGGTCAGTTAGGGCTTAATTTCAGACAACAGAAACAAATCGGGCTAGTTTAAGCAGAAGGGGTGGAGAAGCGGGCTGTAGACCCAGGAACGACTCCCAGCTTGGGGAGGCACATGACTTCTGCCCGTGACCGAGAAAACAAGAGTCACTACTCCAGGAAGCTGATGAATCAGGAAGCAGCTCACCAGAGCCCCACGGCGTCTGTCACCATCTGACAGCAGAGCGGATGTCCCGTGCTACTCAGCTCTGTTCTACGTGTGTGTGCAGACGGCAGATCCTAATCATAGATTCCCAGCTCAAGTGAATCTGGAGTGTGGTTCTAGTTTTCCGGCTTTTCAGTTCAGGAGCAACACTAAGGAGCTTTCTACTAGTGCTGAGCAGCCAGCCTGTGGTCTCCACCTGGTCACTGAGATCAGCTTTCGGTTACTCCTAACTGGTACACTGCACGGGAAGCCACAAGGATGGGTCTCCAAATGTAAGATTGAGTGAAAAGTACAAGTAGCACAACTCGCACGGTGTTAGTCAAAACACACAAATCAACACTTTTTTCAATGAAATGCATACTTTTTTTTTTTTTTAAGATTTAGGTATTTATGCGTTCAAGACCTGGGGTGTAGGCCAGTGGTGTGGAGGAGGGACAGTAATAGGATTCACCAGAGATATAGGGGAGCAGAGCTCGCAGATCTACTGAAATACACAGCTGAGGAGAGCCAGGCAGGAGAGGTCTGCTGTGCCATGTGGGATCTAACTCGTGTTGCAGTGGCTGTTGATAGCTTCATAGTACTGAGACTTAGCTCCTTGAGCCACCAGGGAGGCCTGAAATGCACACTTTCAATTACATTTAAGTGCCAATTGGTAAAGGAAAGCAGGAGGAGAACGGGCTGTGTGAGTCAGGGATGAAAGATAAACCAAATGAAGTGATATAAAACAAGAGAGAGATCTTATATAGGCTGATGGTGGAAGTAATAAAAACAGGAACACAGTTCATTTTGCTATATCTGAGGTCCAAAACCAACCCATTAATTAAATAATACTAACTTATTTTAAAGAGTAATTTTATTAACATAGTTAATTTAATTAACATATAGTTTAACATATAGTTGATTTTATATTATTTATAACATTTTATGACATTTATATATTAATGATTTATAGTAAATCAGACTAATTTAATTTACTGTGAAATGAAATACAAATAAATAATTTGACATTATGCAATTTGCAATTATGCAATTTAAACATGTCACATTTAATTCACCCAACCAAAACTAATCCAAACCAAAACTAATTAAACTTAATCTCTCATAATTTCTGTGTGTCTACTTAGGCAAGTCTTTATGGAGCCCCTTCCCCCAGCATTGCCCTGAGACTGTCCCAGCCCTTATTTAAGAGGTGTCCGCATTCCCACTCTCTCACCAAGTCCTAGGAGGAAAGGACTTCAGGATTTTTGAGCAGTATTCGGACACCTCTTAACCCATCTCTCTTTCAAAGGTCTGTTTCCGGGGCACCCCCAAAGACAGAAGGTGAGTGCATTTCAGTTTTCTTAGGGAGGGTCTTGCTCTCCAGCTACCACCTCTGAACTCAGGCTCCTGGGGCAAGATCTTGCAGCCAGTTGGGGAAAGGAGAGATCAGCCCTCCCAGCCCCCTAGCCCTCACTAGCCCTCACTAACCCTACTTGATCAGCTCAGCCCTGGGATGTTTGCAGCAGTCCTTTCCTTAAGTCCAGCCATCTGTTTCCTGCGTTGCTTCTGGGGAGAGAGGATTCTCCCACAGCCCTCCAAGACCTGCTGCGGGTGCTCCCAGGAGTCTGGGGATGCTGTGGGGTCCCACAAAGACTGCCTTCGAGGGGGCCTCCAACCCCCAGGTAAGGTTCTTGGAAAGAGAAAAAGTAGCCCTTTTCCTTGACTTACTGCATCCTCACCTGCAGTGAACCACTTGTGCCAATTTGGGCTCGGCCCCTAGTCTGTGGCATGTTCTAGAGGTGGATGGAGAGGACTCCCAGGCCACGAAAAGGTTTGGGCAGGGTCAAGGGTTGGTAACTGACAGTTTCTGGGACTCTTCCCTGGGATCCAGAGAGACATTGGTCTCCTCCATTCCTTGTTACAGATGCCGACTGCCTAAGGAGGGGCTGCTCCCCCTCTTACCCCAGGCTGGAGAAGGAAGAGGAGCTGCATTTGCAGAGGGGAGGCCTGGACATGTCTGAGACATTGCCCTGCCTGGGGGGTGAGACCCCCGTACCAGACTGCAGGCTGGGGGCCCTGTATTGGGCCTGTGTCCGCAAGGATGCTGCCCAGCTCCAAGTGCTGCTGGATGGTGGGGTGTCCCCAGAAGAGGCCACCCAGGTGGACAGCAATGGGAGGGTAAGCTAGCCCTGTACTTCCCAAAGTAGCTGAGAGTTTCAGGGTCAATACCCACAGCCTAGGTCCTCACGAGGAGGGGAGTGGGTGAAGGTGGGTCTTTACAGGAACCTGGACATCTCTGGGACAGCTGTGACTTTAGAGACCTAGAAGAGATCCTAGAGAAAGCACAGGGGTTAAGCTGCCCCTCCCCCAGACAGGTCTCACGGTCGCATGCTACCTCGACTTCTGGAGTATTGTAACCCTGCTCAGCCGCTGTCCTTTCCTCGATGTGAGCCAGCAGGACAAAGAAGGGGGCACAGCTCTCATGTGGGCTGCCCGAGCAGGTGAGAGGAAGCTTCGATCCCACCCTCCACCAGACCCCACAGCCCCACATAGGACAATTCCAGGCTCTGGGATTGGTAGCTTGGTGGAGGAAAGTTGGTGGAGGAAAGTTTTGGGGCTGCATCACTCCCTTCCCTGGGGACCTGAGCTTTATCTGGGTACCCCTGCAGGCCATGTGTCTCTGTGACTCTCCTGCTCAACTACTTCTCGGGGCTAGACCTGGAGTGCCGGGACCAGAGGGGGCTCACCGCACTGATGAAGGCTGCCGTGCAGAACCGCTCAGAATGCGTGGCTGTGCTCCCCATGGCAGGTGAACAGGGCCAGGAGCCTGGGCTGGCTGCATGGCCTCCAGTCCTTCCCGAAAACCTCCCACCTTACACTATCAGCTGTCATAGTGGCAGAGAGAAGTGGAGATGGAGGATCACTCTAGGTGGACTTCCTGGAGGAGGGGAGTGTGCTTGGGGCTCTCACAGTCAATGCGGTCCAGCTATTGATGCCTCTGTTTACGTTGGGAATGGGGCTCCCAAAAAAGAAAGTTTGGGAGAATGACCCTGACCAACTGGAAAAACCTAAATGAAAACCAGGTTGGTATCTAGAGTTCTAGCCCTGGCTGTGCCACTCGCTGCGTGACCCTGGACAGCTGCCTTCCCTCTCTGGGCCTTGCCCAGACCTTCTCTGGGATGACTTCCAGCTGCAACAAGCCAGGCTTCCAGGGAGTGATGTGTAGTCACAACATGTGGCCTGGTGGAGTGTTCCGGAGTGAACCCCACACTGATAATGTACTTCATGATTCCCCAAGGGTAGGCTCCCCTCTGTCAGTCGCCATGGGGAACCTCACCCTCCAGCTTTCCCCTCCAGCACCCCATTAGGTTAGGTCTGGGATAAGAAGGAAGGGAGCGTGTCATTTGTCTGAGTGGCTGCTACCTCCCCCACCCCAGGATTAAAGGAGTGTGTTGAAGAGAAGGACCAGGAGAGGGAACCAGCAGGACTTTTAGACATGCCTGCCCCAAAGGTGCAGTTTGGGACCCACATCCCCCAGAGCAACCTACACCAGTTCTTTGCTCCAGGAGGTCCCTATTCTGCTCCAGGTTCGGAGACCATAATAGTTCTCCCCAAAGTCTTTCCTCCTCTGTGAACTTCAGTTTCTTGCCTCTTAAACAGGTTGGGATCTGACTGGTATGTGTCTGAGCTGTAGCCACTGAGGGCTGCCAGATTCCAGCTGACACAGGATGGGGCTTTCTTTTTCTTTTCTTTTTTTAAGATTTATTTATTTATGCATACAAGACCTGAGTGTAGGCCAGACAGAGAGGTGTGGGGGCTGGGGTGGGGTGTGTGTGTGTGTGAGAGGATTCACCAGAGACAGAGTGGGGAGCAGAACAAGTGGATCTACTGAAATACACTGCTGAGGGGTGCAGCCAGAGAGACAGGAGAGGTCTGCTGCGCCATGTGGGTCAGCTCCCTGGCCAGGAATCGAACTCATGCCACAGTGGCTGCGATAGCTTGATAGCTCTGATACTTAAACCCCAGTGCCACCAGGGAGGCTTGGGGCTTTTGTTTTGAATTAAACCTAAATCATTCCTGCTGCTAAAGAATCTGCTCTTTCGAAAATCATCCATCTCTGTCTTACCCCAAATCTCTCTGGTGTCTCCTCCCAGGTGCCGACCTGACAGCTGTGGATCCTATTCGGGGCAAGACAGCCCTGGAGTGGGCGGTGCTGACCGACAGCTTTGACACAGTGCAAAGGATCCAGCAGTTGCTGCGGCGGCCCAGAGTAAAGCAGCTCAGCCGGCATCACCAGCCCAAGTAGCCAGCGCTGTCTGGGCTCACGGCCCAGGCCCAGGCTGCCCCTACTCTCTTGGAGCATCTACTGTCCACATTGAGCCTCTCCTTTGTCCAGTCTCCTCAGGAGGGGAGTGTCCTGGACCACCTTGTAACCATCACGACCAGCCTGGCCAGTCCCTTCCTCACCACTGCCTGCCATACCCTGCCTCCTGACTGCCCTCCTGCCCTGGGCACCCGAAGCAAGTCTGTGCCAGAGCTGCTTGGCACTTCCCCGCCCCCTCCCCCAGGTCCCCAGGCCCCCCAGGTAGACCCTGGCCCTCCAGTCCTCAGCCCCTACCGGAGTCCACAGGGAGTGTTGAGCGTGTGCCCTCAGTGGCTCCAGCCCAGGTACAGCACCACCCCCAGGCCACAAGCCCCTGAGATCCTTATCTCCAAGATGTCCTTATTGCCCAGGAAGTGGTGACAAGGGCCCAGGTCTACAGGGCATTGCAGGCTGACCCTTCCTGTCCGGCAATACCAGGAGCTCAGGGTGGAGAGGAGGCAGGAGGAGGAGGCCTGGAAGGCACAGAACAAGGGGAAGAGGTCCTAGGCCTGTGCTGGGAGCAGCTTCCTTTGCTCTCTAGACCCCCTTTTGTCCTCCACCCTTCTCTGCCTAAGCAAATCCGCTCTCAACCATGAACCAGGTTGTCCACACAGCATAGTTTGCAATAGTCAAAGAGCAGAAACTAAATATTTATCAGTAGGGAACTGGCTATATTGATTATGGGTGTAATTGCTACACTCCCATTCAATGGATTCTCTAAGGTGGAAAAACAGGAGTAAAGATTTTTGTTCTGCTATGAAACTAACTTCAAGATCTACTAAGTAAAAATAACTGGTAGAACAGTATATATGACATGCTACTATTATCCAAAATAAAATTTGCAAAAGGTAAATTTGACTCGTACAGAGTAAGTACCACCATTCAGCCTCATTATAAGTGACCCAGCAGGCTGGGTCAAAGAAAGAAATGAGAAACTTACTGAGAGTCGGTGGGGTAAATGAATGTTGGAATAAGATTGCAAAAATTAGACAGAAAAAAAGTTAATTCCTATCTGGCAATAAAAATGTAGCATTTTGTTTTCTACCAGACAAAGATAATTTGCTATTCATTAATATTCCAGAGGTCATCCTTTATGGAGTCTGGCCCTGCTCAGCAGACAACAGTATATCAAGGTTCCTTCTCCTCAGTGACCCGTAGGTGGGGTTATTAGCCAGTGATCTAAATATATTGGAAAGGACATTAGTATTGTTTTACTTATTTACAAGTTTTGGGCTTTTTTTCTTAACACATTAGTTGTGTACATATATTTATTTGTTTATTCATGATAATAAAGGCAGCCACTTAAAAGGTGTTTACTATATAGATTAATCAACATTCCCAATAATCCTATGAGAATTTCATTTTTTTAAAAGATTGATTTAGGCCTCCCTGGTGGTGCAGCGGTTGAGCGCTGTGCTGTGGAGCTGTTGGCAGCGCGTGATGCGAGTTCGACGCCCGGCCTGGGAGAATCCCACATGGTGCGGCAGACCTCTCCTGCCTCGCCCGCTGCTCCCCTCAGCAGTGTATTTCTGATCTGCCTGTTCTGCTCCCCACTCTGTCTCTGGTGAACCCTCTCGCCACCCCACGCCTCTGGCCTGTACCCCAGCTTGTATGTATAAATAAATCTTTTTTAAAAATAAAATAAAATAAAAGATTGATTTATTTAAGTATATAAGAGCTGGGGTGTAGGCCAGAGGTGTGAAGGGTAAGAGAACTCACCAGAGACAGATGGGGAGCAGAACAGGCGGATCAACTGAAGTATACCGCTGAGGGGAGCAGCGGGCGAGACAGGAGAGGTCTGCTGCACCATGTGGGTTAGCTCCCTGCTGGGGATTGAATTCATGCTGCAGGGGCTGTCCGTAGCTTCATAGTGCTGAGACTTAACGACTTGCACCACCAGGGAGGCCCCCACATCTTTAAGGACACGGCGCACATGGAGAGGTTAAGGAATCACTCAGAGTCACACAGTTAGAAACCGGCAGAGATCAAGACTGAGAGCCAGCCAGGCAGTTCTCAGCTCTAATCCAGGCTGCCTTGCTCGCTCCTCCTGGGAAGGAGATGGATCACCTGGTCAGCAGTGAAAGGGAGAGTCACAGAATATCCCTTTGAACTTTTGGACTTTTTTAAAAAAATAAACTTTATTTTTTAGGGCAGTTTATTTGTTTATTTGTTTTTATACTTACAAGAACAGGTTTATTAGGGCCAGGGACAGAGGAATAAGGGACGCTCGCATAGACACGAGCGGCAGGAAGAGCTGCCCTGAAAGGGACAGGTTTGCTGAGAGAGGCCTGCGGGGTTGTAAGCAGGCAGGCAGGCCTGAGGAGAGCTGCCTCTGCTGAGGGAGGTCAGCGAAGAGAAGACTCAGCATGGTGCAGGTCACGGCAGGCAGGCAGGCAGGCCACTGCCCTGCAGAGGGGCAGAGTTGGTGAAAAGGGGCACCTGCATAGGCACAGGCGGGCAGGAAGATGGCTGCCTAGGGCAGTTTACATGTACCAAAAAGCTGTGAAGATAGTGCAGAGAGTTCCCATATACCCAGCACCCAGTTCCTCTATTATTTACATGAATATAATATGATACATTTGTTATAATTACAGAGCCAATGTTAGTATACTATTATTAACAAAGTCCATGTTTTATTTACATTTCCTTAGTTTTTACCCAAATTCCTTTTTCTTTCTAGAATTCCATCCAGAATACCACATTCTATTTAGTCATTATGTCTCCATAGATTTCTCTTGGCTGTGGCCGTTTCTGAGATTTTCCTTGTTTCTCTTTATGATGACAGATCAAGGAATACAGGTCAGATATTTTAGAGCCTGTCCCTCAACTGGGATTTGATGTTTTTCTCAAGCTTGGGCTGGGGTTATGAGTTTTCAGGAGCAAGACCATAGAGGGAAGTTGTCTTCTTAGCACATCATGTCAAGGGTACATTTACAAACATGACCTGTCACTCTGGGTTGATCTTACCCACTATAGGTTAAATGAAGATTGCCCAGGCTTTTGTCCTGCTGGCCTCTGTGGTTATCGCCTGCGGCCTTGAATGCAGGTGGTGCTTGGATCCTGGGCTCGAGGTACACACGCCTAATGATAGACACCTGGAGTATGGTCTGGGCATGTGTAAGTGGGCACACCTGAGCCTGGAGGCTAAGCATATAAGGGCAGAGTCACAGAGGGCGGTGGGTGGCAGAGAGCGCCCATCACGATTATCACTTTTGAAAAATTAGAAAAGAAATCTGCTCTTTGAATAGGGGAAAGCTCTCTCTTCTCTCCCCCCACCCCAGGTAGAGATGCCTGTGAGGGTGACAGAGTATATGGTTATTCCCAGAGGGCTCTGGAGACAACTTCATATTAGAATGGGTTCCTTTGCCATTTTCTACCTCTGTGATGTTGAATAAGGCACTTCACTTCATTTTCTCATCTGTTAAATGGATGGAAACCGGGCAATTGGAAAGATCCATGAACTCATATGGATTTGAAAGACTGTAAACTACCAAAGTTGTGATGCTGTGGAAAGGCCCTGGGGAATTGTGTTAACTAAGCTGCTCAGGCCTCGGGAGTGGAGCTAGAGTTCTTTCCCCCGCACCCAGTGCTGCAATCAAAGGACCTGAAGCCAGCCCTGACCGGGCATTACAGAACGGGGAAGAAACTACCTTGGTCAGCCTGGGACAGCCTGGCATTGTGCTCTTCAGCCTGGGAGTCCGCTTGGGACCTGGGACAAGTTCTCGCCGAGCCTCAGCTCTGTCACAGTAGAATGGAGGCAATAATTGCACATTTACCACGCGGGGAGACTTCTCATGCTGTGAGAATTCAGTGAGATGCGCAGCACCACCGCACTGCGCCTGGCTTGACTAGTCTTATCATTATCTGATCTAACCCTCACAGCTTTCCTACTTTACAGTGGAGAAAACTGAGACTCTGAAGTGAAGGTTAATGATACCCCCAAGGCAGTCAGCTGCTGAGTGCTAGGTGGTGCTGGGAGCTCAAGCCCCTGAGCTGGAAGGCTCTGTCCCTTCTGCAGAACAAGGCTTTCCCCACAGCTCCTTTGCTTCTCTGAGTCCTCCCTTCCACTTCCAACCAGCTGGAATTTTACAGGGTGCAGGGGTGACCACATTGTCCTCAGGGCCAGAGAGCTAACTTGCCCCGTGCTGTCCCTCCTGGCCCGGTGTGGTAGATCTGTGCCGGACAGCCGAATGGACTTGCATGGCTTAGGCCCCTGGTTGGACAACATTTTCCAGCAGAGGGAGCCTCTCCACTTTGGAGAAGACCCACCCCTCTAGCCCTGGCCATCCCTGGGGCAGCTGGAGCCCCAAGTCTTTAGTCCAGCAATTCCTCCTCCAGTGTCAAGCCATTTCTCCCTAATCCTCTAGTAGTTCCTGACAGCTTCAGGCTACCAGAGGGAGACAGGCCTACTCAGTCACTCAGCCTGAGCCACCCAAAGTCAAACTCTCTAATAACACCCGCTCTCCTGCGTCCCCTCCCAGTCCAGCTCCTGAGTTGAGTCTCTGTGGTTAGAGACCAAGAAACCCAGGACAAGGCCCCTGGCTGTGCAGAATGCAGACCACAGTGACGCTGCCCTGCTACAGCCGGGCTGGCAGACCTGAATTTGAATCCTGACTCCTGCCTCTTATCACTTCTGCCACCAGGGATCTCTCCCAGCCATGGTCTCCTCATTTATAATAGCAAATGGTGAAAATATACAATAGCTACCGCCAGGGTTGTTGTGTGACCTTAACAGTGAGACATATGTGAGGCATCAAGCTCTGCCTGGCACATGGTCAGCACCGGGTAAACAGCAGGCTTTGTTATTGTGTTGAGCCGTCACGGGTGAGGAAATGGCCAAGGGGGCAGCTCCTTGGAGGAGGCCAGCGGATGTGTCCTTGGAACCCTGTGGCCTCCCCTGTGATTCTAGGATTCTATTCTCGTGGCCCCTGAAATGAGAACACGCCCTTATCCTATACAGCCTTCTCACACCCGTCCTGCCCCCAGCTGCAGGCACATTCCCAGCCCACTGGGCCCGTGTGTGTTTGTGTTCACCCCCGCCTGGAAGCTGGGGGACTCTTGCAAAAGGGACTACAGAGTTGTCTCTGCTGATATACCCTGGTATGTCACCAGGCTTGGGGGGACTCCTGGGGAGCCCTCCCCTTACTCCTACGTGGGCATAAACTGTCTCTGCCTAGGCCCTGGCTCAGAGCCTGGCCCATACATGTGCAGTAAATGTGTACAGAGGAGAATGGAGCCTGGCTCCAGCAAGGTCCCGGATGCTTAGAGAGCCTTGGCCATCTCCCACCTCCTCCGGAAGCTCTGGCTAAACCAGTGGCAGCACCCCTGGCTCTTGCAGGGTAGGCCTCAGAACACCCCTGTTGATCAAGAGAAGGCAACAAGTACATATATGTGGGGAGAACAGAAGGACAGATGGGGACTCATTGACTTGTGTACCCTTTCCCCAAGCTGGGGCACTGGACAGGATGGCCTCCTCTCGAGCAGTCATATTTCCAAATGGTCAAAAACATCCATGTACCTTCTATCACTCTAGGGGGCCAGGTGTACCCCCACCCCACACTTTCCCATGTGTCCCCCAATCCATTACTTGCCCTGCTGTCTGAAGGCCTTTCTCTTGTCAGCTCTTGGCCTGCTGTACTGAGAAATCCATCTGGCTCGTGGGGATATTTAGACCTGCTGACTTTCGTCCTTTTCCTCAGAGGGACCACTGCCTTTCAGGGTTAAGGAAGATACCAGATCTGAAGGGAGGGCTAGATTGGAAGGCCTGGGATTGGATTGATTCTGAAACTTGAATCAGTCACAAAGGCTATGTCACATGCAAATACAGGGTTGGCCAGGGTCCCATAGGGGCTAGCAGGCTCCCAGGCACACAGAAGTACACAAGCTATTGACCACACACTGCTAGTCACCTACATAAAGGACACACAAACACACACACACACGCACACACACACACACACGCACGCCCTTACACAGGTGCTCAAACACATAGACTCAACAAAGAAAAACACAGAGTTCTCCCACTCCTTGGGGGTCCCAGCCCATCCCTTCTGGTCCCCTAGACATCCAATCCCATACTTATCTGGGTTTGTAACCATTCAGAGTGGGAATTAGGGGGTGGGGGTGGGGCAAGCCTTGCCCTCAGGCTCCTTTTACTGTGAAAGGTCATTCCCTCTGAGGGAAAGGAAAGAGGTGAGCAGGTTGAACCTAAATCCTGCTTTGTGGCTATTTACTCCAGATCAGCCTTGGATATGCCCCAACTCCTATTTCCTCTATCTGTGTCAGTGACCTCTTTTGGAGGAGTAAGGGCTAGAGGTCCTAGAGACAAGAGCTCTCCCGAGGGCCTCAGTACCAGACCCTCTGCTGGGAGGGGGTGGGGAGAGGGAGGACAGAACCTGGGCACGGATGCCTGGAGGGGTGGGAAAGGGGCAGGATTTATGGCATTTCCCCTCCAGCTGGAAACAAAGGCAGATTCCTGTGTCCAGCTCCAGCAATCCGGTCCCACCCACCCGAGTGGCTGGAGCTGAAGGAAATCCCGCTGGCCTCTGGCCTCGCCCAGCCAGCCATTCAGCCCCTCTTTCAAACAATCTCACCCCTGCCAGAGCCATTAACTACCCTCAAGTCCTGGGGAAATCCTCCTATCCAAATCCCAAGCCCTCCCCATTGGGGATGGCTCCTTGATCCTCAGCTCCTCTCCCAGGATAGTACCCCCCAAGAGCCTGCCAGGTCCCCACCCTTCCCCAGAAAACAGCCTTCTGCTTTCCTTTAGAGTGGGAAAGCCTTGATGCTCCAGGCCCATCCAAAAGGCTCAGCAAGCCCTTAGATATCTCCAGGGTCCTGAGTCTCAACTGAAGTTTCCCAATAGCAAGGTGGCGCGCCTCAGCTAATTAACAGGGCTTCCTCCACTGCAGCACGATTACACGGGAGGGAAGGGCAGGGTGCCACTATCCGTTATTAGTGGAGGGTCAAGAGATACTGCATAACCCTAATAGGCCCAGAACTAAAGGTATATTACTTAAATTTACAAAATAATAAAATCACGATCAATTCATTAGGAAAAAGAGAGAAGGGAGAGAATCTAAGTGACTTAAATTCTGAAACTTTTAAATAACGCCTGAAGCTTTCAAATCTAGAGGTAACAGAAAGACAAAAACTGCTTGGTATCACTTACATGTGGAATCTTAAAAAAATCTTGGGGTCTCCCTGGTGGTGCAAGGGGTTAAATCTCAGCACTATGAAGCTATCAGCAGCCACTGCAGCACGAGTTTGATCCCCAGCCAGGGAGCTAACCCACATGGCGCAGCAGACCTCTCCTGCCTCGCCCGCTGATCCCCTCAGCAGTGTATTTTAGTAGATCTGCCTGTTCTGCTCCCCACTCTGTCTCCGGTGAATCCTCTCACCACCCCACACCTCTGGCCTACACCCCAGCTCTTACATGAATAAATAAATAAATCTTTAAGAAAAAAGTCTTAACTTACAGACAATGAGAGTGAGAAGTGGTTGTTGGGGGCGGTAAATAGGGAGAGACTGATAAAAAGATGCAAACTTTCAACTATACGATGGATAAGATGTGAGGATCTAATGGACATCATGGTGGCCACAGTTGATGACACTGGATTACAGAACTGAAATTTTCTAAGAAAGTAGAACTTAAATGTTCTTAACAACAAAAGACAAGGATGTGAGGCGAGGGATGTGTTAACTAACTGGATGTGGGAACCCTTTCACAATGCATGTGAACATTACATCATCACCATGTACACTTTAAGTTGCTTGCAATTGAATTTGCCAAATATACAATAAAACTGACAAAAAATGTGGCAAGAGCCAAGTAAGCATATTATTCAGAGTTATCAAAGTAAATGCCAGAGAAATGAATAAGGAAAACTTCAAGAAGAGGATTGGCCCCAATACAAGGGTCCAGAAGTGGGTATTATTGCTTCTCATTATAAACTCTCCTACTGAGTCTTATTTACTATCTTATGTAATTACTTTAACCTGTGCTTGTTGTGGATTCCATTTTTTTCAGAACAGCTGTCTCTATTTCCAAGTCCTCTGCAGTAGCTACTCGTTCATCTGTGTAACACCCCTAAGTAGCGATCAGAAGAGGCAACGTTTAGTACTCACTTTTTTTTTTAAGATTTATTTTTATATATGCATACAAGAACTGGGGTGTAGGCCAGAGGTGGGATGGTAAGAGGATTCACCAGAGACAGAATGGGGAGCAGAACAGGCAGATCGACTGAAACACACTGCTGAGGGGGGCAATGAGTGAGACAGGAGAGGTCTGCTGTGCCATGGGGGAAGCTCCCTGGCTGGGGATTGGACTGTGTTGCAGTGACTGCTGATAGCTTCACAGTGCTGAGTCTTTAACCCCTGCACCACCAGGGAGGCCCTTGGTGCTCACTTTTGAGCAAGTGGGGACATATAGATCCTTGTTCCACAGCCCAGCCCCCAGCTCCCAGCTCCCGGCTGCTGCCCCTTCTCCCACCAGCTAGGGAGGGCTCAGCCTCCCTAGCAACCAACCAGCTCTCATGGGTCTTTCAGCTGTTTGATGTGTTGTTTATCAGAGAATGTGGTAGAGGAATTATCAGCCCCTTCCTATAGGTGAAGTAGGTGAGACTCACAGAGGCTCCCACCCCAAGCTGGGACTCTTCCCTCCAGTGGGGGACAGTTTGGTGGAGGAGAGTTAGAGCCTCCAGGAAGCAGGTGGGGACGGCAGTCCTGGGGTCGCTGGACTGCGGACTGAGGGAGTAGAGGCCAAGTGGAGCGGCCGAGTCCAGGCAGCATGCTGGCTACACACACACACACACACACACACACACACACACACACACACACACACGCACTGGGAATCTCAGACTCGCCCTGACATGCCCTCCCTTCCTCAGGAGGTTCTGTCCTGAGATGAGTCATTCTGAGGACTCTGGGCTGGGCAAGGGACGGACGAGCCCATCTAGAGAAGTCCTGGAGCAGCTGGAGAGGAAGGGGAAGGGTCTCGGTGGCTCAGAGACTGGGGATCTGACTTCATCTGCCAGCCTCTTCCTGAGGTGCTGGGTGGGGTTCTGCCTGCTGTAGCCCCTAAAACTTCACAGCAGCCAAGTTACCTTTTTACCTGAGTTATGGAGACAGGGCTTGGGGCCAACTAGTTTCCTGAATCTCAGAACAAAAGAAAATTATGTAAAGCTGGAAAGGAACTTTCGGAATACTGGCCCAAGCTCCTTGGCATACAGAGGAGAAACCAAAAAAGAGATCCAGGCCTGGAACCAAGGCCCACAGTCCTCAGTTTACTGCTGTTTTCAGGACACCAGACCCTAAGTTGAAGAAGACCTAAGAGGAGCCTCTCTCCCTCACTCAGGCAAAACCCAGACTGCCTCCAGCCCACAAAGTTGAGACTCTTCTGTGTGGAATAGATGGATCAATGGAATTTATGGGTCCCTGCCCCACTCCTCCCCATAGTTCTTCTCAGTTATCCTGTTCTACTGTTTTCATGTCTCTTATATTTGAAAAAGTCCTAGGTGGGTCTGGTCAACATCTCCCCACTCTGCAATTCAAATGAAGCAAAGCCCAACTTACCTCTGCTAGTTTTCCTCCCTTGCTTTTTCTTATTCCTCCTGGTACAGAACCAGCTACATAATTTGTAGGGCCCAGAGCAAAATGAAAATGCTGAACCCTTTGTTCAAACAAAATTAAGAATTTCAAGATGGTGACAGCAGGGCATTAAACCAAGTGTAGGGCCCTATGTGTTGACACAGGCTGAACACCCACGCCCTGATGACAAGAGGGGTTCAAAATGGTCAAGTTGTCCACCCCACCCCCCACACCTTCATGCTTGACTTTGATCACCTGCCTTCCACAGGCAAGAACATCTTTGCAGTTTCATCCATACATCCCTCCCGGGTCCCCCATGTCTCTTGCTTCACACACTGATGGGAAATTTCTCCTGGATATCCAAATCTAAATCTTAGTCCTTTGGGCCTGCTTCTTCTTGCTCTGTCTTCACTGATTATGGGGAACAGCTGGTTCTTCTGAGTAATTAATTCTTGCTGACTTGGACACAGTCTGTAATGCCTCTTCCCTTTCCTCGCTGGGCTCAGCCAGTGCGTTCTCCTCAGACACCTCCCCTAGGTTCTCTCTGTGCTGTGGAAAGCATGGGATTCATAAGGAGCCCCCAAAGGCTCAGCCAGGGTCCAGAGGCTCCATGCTCCTGGGAGATGGGGGAGACTCCAGCATTGAAGAACAGCTAGACCCGTTCAGATCCTGTCTTTCTCCACCCAATTCCCCCTCTATTTATATCTGCTTCATGAACTCTTCAAAGATAAAGCCCCCATCCTTCCATCCTGAGTCATCAGTGACTCTTAACTCTTGTCCAACTTGATATTTCTGTTTTCAGTGTATGTCTCAGGCTAAATGCTGCCCCCAGGGAAGCCCCGCTTCCACCTTCTGGCACAGAAACTCATGGGCTGGGGTTGGGAGAGGGTTATCAGAAGTCATAGCGGGGCAGGGGGGAGGGTGGGTATGCACGATGGACACCCGGCCACACTCCCATTTCTCCAGCTAATAGAGTGCCGAAGTGGTCACTATAATCTGAAAGAGCAGATACTATAATCCCATAGTACTTCCTATTGGCTGCAGGACACAGTTCTGTCCTGACACTGAAATTTGGGTGTGCCTGGGTTCTGGAATCCACAAGTTGTGAAGCAGCTGTGGGGTGGAGGATGGGAGGGTTTCAACAGAGGAAGTGAGGTCGGTCAACAATTGATGCCTGTCTGAGTCTTTGGCCATTGTCTTCCCCAGCCTCGAGGCCTCTCAAAGGGTGGGGGGAGGAGGCCCCTGGCCCATCTTACAGAGCCCCCATATTAGAGGAGTAAGATCCTTTACAGGGTTGCTCCTGCTTCTCATGCCCATCTGTCTCTTTCTACTCAACCCTGCAGCTGTCCTCTCCCTTTGTTGATGAACGAAACACTTGGATCCAGGGCCTACCCTGTGTGTCACCTCCAGCTGGCTGGCATTTTTGCTATGAGCTGACATCACCTTTTCATTCTCACAACCCTGTGAAGCTGCCACTGTTCATTATGTTCATTTAGCAGTTGGGGGACTGAGGCATGGAGAGGTATAGCAGTTTAAGGTTAAGCAACTAGTCTGGATTCCCAGATTTCAGGGTTAGGGGATAACCAGGTGGCTAAGACAGAAACCCAGGCTGGCCTTCAGGGTACCCACTGAGGCGCAAGCTGAGGGGGCCAGTGATGCTCGTGTTCTGAGCCTGGGGAATGACTTTAGGAGCAAGAGTTTGTTTCTCCCGGGGAATGAGGCCACTCTGCTCCTCTCCCCAAGGCTTTGTCCCCACAGTCCTTCTGGAGGCCCCAGCCCCACCTCTGAAGCTCACTTTCTTGGATTCTCTCAAAGGGCATAGTCCCAACCAAGGCAGTTCCGAGCCTCCCCCCAGTGTCTGGCAGCGCTGGGTGGGGAAGCAGCTTCCTCGTCACATGGGGAGGCCAAAGGGGCTCAGACCGTTCTCATCACTGACCCAGATTCGCTCCATCTGGGCCTGTTTACCACTGCGCTGAGCAAGAGAGGCTTAGGGAGAGGGGAGGAAGCAAGAGCCGACCCTGAGACCAGAAGGAAGAAGCTGAAGGATTTGGGCCCAAATGGGGGACTCTTAGGGTTGGGGGTGGGGAGGCACAGCCAAAAATATTCCGGGAGCCTGCCAGCCCCAAACTCAGCCCAGGCAGCTCTGAGCCTGGGGTTGAGGCTGAAGGAAGGACAGGTAACTTCCCGCTCCTTTACCCGGTCCCACATGTCCTCCCGCGGGCGCTCCCTTTCCCATCAGACAGTGCCCCAGCCCTGCTCTGACTCCCACGGTTCTGGGCCCGGACCCCATGGGACCCCCGCGGCCCGAGTCCAAGGCCCGCCCCCTCGGGGGAGGCGGATGTGGGAGGCTCGGGGCGGGGGTGCGGGCTGCGGTCCCAGGGCTGGGGGCAGCTAAATCGGGCGGCTGCCCTCGGCTTTGGGACCCGCGCGGGGAGGGTCCGGGCGCTGCGGGCCCTGTGAGGGGCTTGCGCACGGCCAGTTGGCGAGCTGGGCAATAAGGAAACGCTTTATTAGGAGGGAGTGGTGGAGCCGGGCCAGGCAGGAAGACGCTGGAATAAGAAACATTTTTGCTCCAGCCCCTTTCCCAGTCCCGAGAGGCCGCGGCGCCAGCCGCGCGGAGTGAGCCCCTCCCCGGCCCCAGCCCCAGCCCCAGCCCCAGCCCGGTCCCGGACCGCGCCCGGACACTGGCTCCCAGTCCAGCCTTAGTCGTGCCACCGCTGCCGCAACCGGGGAGGGCAGGCGGCCCCAGTCAGCTGCACACCCGCGCCCCGCCACCCGCAGGGCAGGTCCGGAGGTGAGTTAAGGTCGCGGCCGGGCCTGGGAAGGGGCGACCAGACCCCCACCCCGGGCCCTTCCTTGGGGCAGATCCCAGAGACCCCCCTCAGAGAGGTCTTCCTTCAGCATTCAGGCCAGAGGGGATCCCATCCTCCCTCCAGGCTGGGACCGCAGGTTTTCAGCCCGCGCTGGAGCCATCTCTGGGCTGGCCGCCTACCCCCTGGTTTCTTGGCCAAGGACTGGGGCATCTGGGAGTGTAGCTGTCTCCCTTACTGGGTGGCTTCTGGCTGAGTCAGGGTCTGTCCTTTGTGAGCTCTCACTGCCCCATTTGTCCCAGTATTTGGTTTGTCCTATCATCAGACAGTTAAAAATAACTGCCATTTATTGAGTGCTTACTATACAGACCCTTAAGTGTATTCTTCCTAGCCCCAACCTAGCTGAAGAGGGACCATTATACCCATTCTACAGAAACGGAAGCAGATTCAGAATTGAATCACTTGCCCACAGCCCTGGGATGGTGGATATGGTAGGGCTGGTTTGTGGTAATGTTTCTTCCCATGTACCACTCTGATAAATACATGTACTACATTATACCTGTGAAATGAGCACTACTATTATTTCCCCTTTTACACAAAGCTTAGGCCTCAGGAAGTTTAAGTAACTTGCCCCAAATCTCATAGCTCTAAGTGGCAAGAGCAAGATTTGAATCTAGGTCTTCATGATGCAGAGCCCACATTCTGACCTTTGGATGATATGGTGCTTCCTCTGTGATGTCTGAGATCCTAAAATGCAGACTGAGGCTGCCTCCCACTGCTGAAAGGGCAGTGGTCTGGTGCATATTCAGGGCTCCGTGTGTGGTTAGGAAAGCCTGGTCAGGCAGCTCAGCCTGGCCCTTGGTCCTCTGCTGTCTGGATCAGAACCAGGTTCTTCCAGCCCATGCCAACCACTGCTGAGGCGGAGCCACTGCTGTTGGATGAAGGAGGGTTTTAGCAATCCTTCAGGTGTGCTGGGGAGAAACAGATGAACCCTCACCTTCCAAGCAGGCCCCTGGGCTTGTTCTCTGCAGCTGACACTAAGCCTATAGCCAGCAAATGAATTTGTTTCCGCATCTAAACAAGCACTGGGCACCCAGTGATGACAGTGGCAGGCCAACCGTTAGTGTGCGAGATCCACTCTTCCTTTGAGGACTCACCTAACACCAAACAGTTAGAGCAACAAAATGGAAGAATAAAAAATGTATTATCATCAATTTAGGTTGATCAAGACACTCGGGGTGATTATGAGCAAGAAACTTAACATCCTTAGCCTCAGTTTCCCCTTTGGATTGTTGTGAGGATGAAATCAGATCAAGCATGACAGTTCAGTACTTAGCATGCAAGTAATACTCAGAGAAGTTCAGCTCCTGTTATTTAGGATTTCACAGTGGTAAGTTCATGTTTGAAATTAGTTTAGCATTTGTGATTTCTGGCCAACAGCAGTGATACCCTATCAGCAGGAGATCTTTCATGAAGTTTTGCTTTGAAGTGAAAAGATAGTGCCAGTCCCCAGGAATCTCTTTGTGCTAGAATTGGGTTTCAGGGTGAATCCTGCTGGTCGGCTCTGAGTTTCAACTCCTCACCCTTCTGTACTTAACCTTATGCTGGGCCTGCTTGAAAACTAGACTGTCACAACTTTACTCTCCCACAACCTGAGGATTAGACAGAGGTGGGTTCTCCGCCGTCCTGGGGCCGGAAGGGTGGAGATATCCGGATCAAAACCTCACATCAACCTCTTCAGTGGGTCCAAGTCCCTGGCTTCAGTACTCAGCCACGTTTAATAGGTCCTCTATGGGAGCTGGAGGAGCAGGTTGGGAGTAAGAGTACCTGCCCTCTGCACCCCGCCCCCACTCAGCAGACCCTGTGAAATGAAAGCACAGGGACATAGGGTTGTGTAGGACACATTTCTCAAATCCCACACAAACTGATTAGAATTATCTGGGGAACTGTTAAAAATGCATGTTTCTTGCTGGTTCCAGATGAATTGAGTCAGAATCTGGGGTGGGTGAGGCACCAAAGAATGTGCATTTCTTTTTTTTTTTTTTAAAGATTTATTTATTTATGCATGCAAGCTGGGGTACAGGTCAGAGGCGTGGGGTGGTGAGAGGGTTCACCAGAGACAGAGCGGGGAGCAGAACAGGCAGATCGATGGAAATACACTGCTGAGGGGAGCAGCAGACAAGGCAGGAAAGGTCTGCCACGCCATGTGGGAATCTCTCCGGCCGGGCGTCGAACTCGTGTTGCAGCTGTTAAGCAATTAAGCGCTTAACCGCTGCTGCGCCACCAGGGAGGCCCAGAATGTATGTGCATTTCTAAGAAGCACTTCAGGGGGATTCTGGAAGAGAGTGAGATGGACTGGGGCATGGCCAGAGAAGTGGAAGCATGGGTAGGAGATCCTAGAAAGATGCTGGGTTCCATCCTTATTGTTACCTATTTTTACCTTCTTACCCTGTACTCTCTCTGTAGCTACTTTCTAGACAAGCAAAGTCTATCAAAGGGGCTTCCTGCTCTACTCCAGTGGGCAAATTCAGCCTGGGGCTCTTGAGAGTGATCTCCTACCCCCAATCCCACTGCAGAGTGTTTGCCAGATGGGTAAGAGGCAGGAGGTCAGGCAGAGGCTGGTGACGCAGCTGCAGCCGCCCAGGGCTCTGTTTCCTCCCCAGCCCTGGGCCTCTGGGGCAGAGGAAGCCCAGGCAGGAAGGCCAAAGCTACCAGCAGCCAGAGAGGCCCACGAAATCCCCCACCCCACCTCCAGCCATCCTGCCCTCAGAACCTCAGCATCATGGATCTTCATTTGGCACCATTCTTAGACTATGGACCTTCACCCTGTCATCCCAGAAGACACTCCTCCTTCATGTTAGCTGCCCCTGCCTGGGGATCCAATTCCCAGCCACATGCCTTTGTATTCTCTGCCACTCAGAAAGTCCTTGTTGCTTTCTGATCTGTCCTTCTTGCTGCAACCTCAGACCTTAATTTCTTGTTCTAAACCTTTGAGAAATGAAAAAAAAGTGACTTCTGAAGCACTAGTTAGTTTGGGACCTGGTTGGGGACAATCATAGATCAGAATCACTCCTCTTAACATTCTCCACCAAACTCCTAAGAAAGGTCAATCTTTGCCAGCCACAGAAAGTCAAACACTGAGTGTTTAAGTGTGTTTCACTTCCCCTCCCACATCACTGGCCCTCCCCCCACCCCTTTGCAGAACAGCAGGAGAGAGAAGGGACCAGGGCATGGCTCACTAGGGCATCTTGCACTCAGATGAGATCGCAGAGAGGTTCCTTCACACCCTCATGACCCAGCAAGCTTGGTCCGGTTATTTCACCCCAGAGGGTGCAGGCCTGGACGCCCCCCCACCCCACCCCATCGTCCACCCCCCGCCCAAGATTAGGAGACAGAGTGGAAGGAACTCTGAACCCAAGTCTGGATGCCTGGTTGCACTACCTGTCCTACCGCTGGATCCTGTCTGACCTTGAACAAGTCTCTTCCTGTCTGAGTCTTAATCCCATTTTGTCTAAAATAAGGAGCTGGGCTTTGTGATTCACAAATTTTCCCCCTGGAATTCTGTCACAGGGTGTCCCAGTCCCAGGCAGCTCCTCCAGACACTATTACTGATCCAGCCAGCCCTAAGACTATGCTGAACTCCCTGCTGTGCGTGACTCCTGCCTGTTCTATCCAGATTCCAATCTAAACGATCTTGATTCCTGTTCCTAGCTTGGCGGGACCCTGAATGGCAGGAAATGAAGACAGGAGCCTGTTTATGTTTGAGGCAGCCAGGGGCCAGGGGGGATGGGGTGGAGGGCACTGGGACAGGGGTGGGTAGGAGAGGAGGCTGGGAGGGAATGGGCAAGCGACAGTGGACAGAAGGAGCTTGCTGCTGAAAAGATGCTCCTTTCCACCCCAGCTCGTGCCTCTGTGCCTTCCAGTCTGACCTCAGTAGCAGGGGTGCCTAGCTGGGAGTCCCCCAAGCTCTCAGTCTCTTAAACATGGCTCCCGACCCTTTACCCCTAACAGGATGGTTTCCATGGGGAAGTGAACCAGGACTTCCCCTGCAGGCCCCGCCCCAAAACCTCCCTGCCCCCCCTCAGAAAACTCCCAGAGATTTCCTCTGGGTGGGAGGGACCCATGGTCAGTGACTCAAAACACCAAGGGAATCACATTTCACATATTTTACTGCACCCTCTCTCCTGCTCCTCTCTCCAGAACCATGACATTGGAACCCCCTAAAAGAGGCCTTCTGATGCTACTAATGGCCTTAGGCCTGACCGAGGGTGAGTACTGATGAAGCCAGTATGGAGCAAGGACCGTGGGCTCAGCTCTGGCTGGGGTTGAGTTTGAGTTGTGCGAGAGGTACATAGGAGCTTGGCTGAAAGATGGGAAACAGGCGTGGCTGGCCTAACCTAACTACCCCCCACTCCCTTTGCTGTCCTCTTGATTCAAGCCTCAGGCTGGTGCTCTGTCAGATTCCAGGGTGGAACCTCTGCCTGGAGGTGCCGAGAGAGTGAGGATGTTGGGGTGGAGGGCCTAGGGGAGCCCTCAGGGTTGGGATTGGGAGCCAGGGCCTGGTCTAGATCTGAGAGGGGAGGTCCTAGTATCAGGGCGGAGACAGAAGCCCGGTTCTCATGGTTGCAGCTGCCTCTGGCGGCAGGTAAGACTCTGCAGGGAAGGATAACCTGAGGATGGAACTAAAGTTCAAGGCCTCAGAGGTTGGTTTGTAAGTCAGAATCCGGGAGGAGGTCGTGGGGCAGACATGGGTGCTGGGCTCAGACAGGGAGTTAGGTCTGGAGTGGCCGAGCAGCCAGTGTGTCTCTCAGGTGACCCTGTGAAGCCTTCTCGGGCCCCGCTGGTGACCTGCAGGTGTGAAAGCCCCCATTGCAGGGGGCCTACCTGCCAGGGGGCCTGGTGCACAGTAGTGCTGGTTCGGGAAGAAGGCAGGCGCCCCCAGGAACACCGGGGCTGCGGGAACCTGCACCAGGAGCTCTGCAGGGGGCGCCCCACGGAATTTGTCAGCCACTACTGCTGCTACAGCCCCCTCTGCAACCACAACGTGTCCCTGGTCCTAGAGGGTATGTCCGGCTGCCTCATCACCCGCTCCCCATCCTCTCAGACCCTGCCCTCCCCGCCCTGCTTTCCTCTGATACCCTAACCAGAAGGGTGGGCGAGGCAGAACCTTGGGATTTGGGTATGGGGTGTGCGAGGGAGCTGGAGGCTGGGGGTGGAAATCTGGCCTGGTGGAAGCTGGGCTTCAGTGTCCCCACCTCCCACAGCCACCCAAACTCCAGAGCACTGGAATGTAGACGGCCAGTTGCCTCTGATCCTGGGCCCTGTGCTGGCCCTGCTGGCCCTGCTGGCTCTGGGTGTTCTGGGCCTGTGGCATGTCCGGCGGAGGCAGGAGAAGCAGCCAGGCCTGCACAGTAAACTGGACGAGTCCAGCATCATCCTGAAGGCATCTGAGCAGGGAGACAGCATGTTGGGGGTATGGGCCTTTGGGAACCTGGGACCCAGGTTGGGGGGTAGACAGGAAGCACGGAATCAGAGGGGGTACAGAGCGCACAGGTAGTCAAGAAAGGCACAATCAGAGACACTCAGGTTGGAGTGGGTGGAGCTGGGCGACAGAGGAGCATGTGAGTGAGACACAGCTGTGTGACCCAGGTGGAGGAAGGAGAAGGGGCTGGGATAGGTGGGGACAGCCTCTCAGTGCCTTTTGATACCCCCAGGACCTCCTGGACAGTGACTGCACCACGGGCAGTGGCTCAGGGCTCCCCTTCCTGGTGCAGAGGACAGTGGCACGACAGGTCGCCCTGGTGGAATGTGTGGGTGAGCAGTGAATAAACCCCGGGGATGGGGACCATGGGCTCCCAAGGACTTGGAGGGGTGAGGGAGCTCTTGGGCTCCGGAGTCACAGGTGGGGACAAGTCTGGATCAGAATGGGAGGGAATTCTGCTGAGTAGGGGGTGCATTAGAAATGCAGCCTAGACCCTTCTGCAGGAGCTGGGGTGGAACAAGGGGCAGATTGGGGTGGCCTGCCAGCTGGGGCTTGGTCTGAATTAAGTTAGACACAAGCCTCAGGGGTTCTGCAGGTGAGGTCAATGCAATGTCAAGATGGGGGCTTTTCTGGGCATGTCTGTGCTCAGGACTCGATGTGACCCTCTCCCCCCTCTGATCTTTGGTCAGGAAAAGGCCGCTATGGGGAGGTGTGGAGGGGCCTGTGGCATGGTGAGAGTGTGGCGGTGAAGATCTTCTCTTCGAGGGATGAACAGTCCTGGTTCCGGGAGACCGAGATCTATAACACAGTGTTGCTCAGACATGACAATATCCTAGGCAAGTGGTGTGTATGTGTGTGTATTGAGGGGAGGGTGTTCTATGCCAGGCCTGGGGGGCTTATTCCCTGCATTTGGGCCTGAAGTCCCAAGCCTCAGGTCTGTGGTGTAACCCTGGAGGACTCCCAGCCGGCCCTCAGCCTCAGCCTCCCACTTGGCTTCCTTTCAGACCTAAGCCAGGCCAGCCTCACCCTGGACCCTTGAGTCCACCCGCTGCTCATTAGCCCCAGGCCTGACCCCCACAGGGCCGGCCTCCCTCATCCCTAGCTCCTTGGCCGAGACACCCACCCTCTGCCCGCAGGTTTCATCGCCTCGGATATGACGTCCCGCAACTCCAGCACGCAGCTGTGGCTTATCACGCACTACCACGAGCACGGCTCGCTCTACGACTTTCTGCAGAGGCAGACGCTGGAGCCCCAGCTGGCCCTGAGGCTGGCCATGTCCACGGCCTGCGGCCTGGCGCACCTGCACGTGGAGATCTTTGGCACGCAGGGCAAACCGGCCA
Organism: Scalopus aquaticus; assembly: GCA_004024925.1. Lineage (NCBI taxonomy): Eukaryota > Metazoa > Chordata > Mammalia > Eulipotyphla > Talpidae > Scalopus > Scalopus aquaticus. Next base: position 54,581 of record PVIJ01009286.1, read on the forward strand.
TCGCCCACCGAGACCTCAAGAGCCGAAACGTGCTGGTCAAGAGCAACCTGCAGTGTTGCATCGCGGACCTGGGTGAGCGCCTCAAGGGGCGGGAGCAATCCCCCGGAAGGGAGGCGGGGCGGGCAGCCCTGCTTCATGGGCTTGCTTGCACCAGGCTCCCCGCCCACCCCGTGCTGGCAGTGACAACATGAGGGGCGCTTTAGTGCACACAGATGTTCCTTGTTTCATTTTCGTTTCACCTCTACAAGAGGGCCACAGCTTGTCTTAGCACTGTTTCCAAGCCCAGACTCCTTCCACCACACCTCTCCCATTCCAGGAGTTGGGAGACAGGGTCCCATAACCGGGTTCTAGGCTTCACTGACTACATGGCCCGCCTTGCCGGGCCTTGGGGTTCCGCTCTGTGAAAGGGAATAACAATGCCTGCTATGCCTGCTGGCATCCCCCTGGGGCCTTGGGCACCTGGAGAGCGCTGAACAAGCAAAGGTGGCCCGGACAGCTGTTCTCTAGGTGACTGTCTCTCCCAGCAGCTCAGGCAGCTCTCTGTCTGCTCACTTGTGTCCCACCTCCTCTCTCCAACCCTGCCTGGCCCCCCAAACCCCAGACTCTGCGGCCACCCTGGCCACAGGCTCTGATGAGCCATGAGTGACCGGCCTGATGCCTGCAGGCCTGGCTGTGATGCACTCTCAGGGTAGCGATTACCTGGACATCGGCAACAACCCTCGAGTGGGCACCAAGCGGTACATGGCCCCGGAGGTGCTGGACGAGCAGATCCGCACCGACTGCTTTGAGTCTTACAAGTGGACGGACATCTGGGCCTTTGGCCTGGTGCTGTGGGAGATCACCCGCCGGACCATCGTCAATGGTGAGGCCCACGCGGCACATGGGGATGGGGGAGAGGGTGGCTACACAGCACACAGGCAGGAGTGGGGCTTCCTGTCCGGCTGGTGCCCGTGGCCTGAGGGGCTTGTGGCCCGGCCTTCTGGATCCTCTTTGTTGCCACTCACCAGTTGGTTCAGCTGAATGGCCTTTAATGTTCATCTGAGTCTGTGATTCTAGCTGCGAAATCTTGGGAAAGTGATAATAACAGAAATGTTAATAGAAGCAACATTTATTGAGCTTAAATATGTGCCAGTGGCCATGCTGCAGCCATATATTAGGTAGTCAGCCTGTGTGGCAGGGAAGTGGCATCACTAGTGGCTAAGAGCATGGGCTGGGAATTAGACCGTCTAGGTTCAACTTCCAGGTTTTGCCACTGACCATGGGCAGATTTGTTAGCCTCTCTGTACCTCAGTTTCCTCATTTGTAAAATGAGAATAAAAATAATTTCTAGTTGTTGAGATAATCCAAACAGCATCTGGAACTGTCCTAGAGCTCAGTAAATATTAGTAGCAGTTATTGTTGCCATCATAGTGCCTATCTCCCCTTTACATCTGGGCCTTTGGCCTGGTGCTATGAGGGGACTGAGGCACAGAATTATAGCTGGATAGAGGCAGCAGCAGGGTCTGAAACCAGGTGGTTTCTTTATCACTGTGGTATTTAAACCTCTTGGATCCTTGGTTTCCTTGTCCACAAAAAAAGCAGGATATGGTAGTGCTTATACTGCCTGCTTATTGCCACCTCATTGTTACTGTGCCTGTCACAGGGCCTCAGGCTTGGAGGGGCAGGGAGCAGGCAGAGGGACCACATTCTTGCTGGCTCCATAGGGGCTGCCCTGTGGCCAGTGTCCCCCAGCCCTGGGGCGGTGGATGTTGGGTGGTGGTCTGCGCTGGGTAGGGAGACCTGTCACTCTTTGTGGAGGCTGTGCACAAAGGGAAGGGCTGTAGGATTCCTGACAGGTTGGGGCCAACCACAGCATGTGACTGGAGCTTCGCCGCTGCTGACAGCTCCACAGCACAGCGCTTAACCGCTGCACCACCAGGGAGGCCCCATGACTGGAGCTCTGCTCCTTAAGATAGAGGTCCCCCTTGGACCAGGCTACAGACAGGAAAGGAAGGCTGGACTGGCCCGGCGGAGGGGGAGGCAATTGTAGGCTCCTGGCGGGGAGGGAAGCTCTGAGCCACACAGATTCACAGTGCATCATAAACACTGTAATCTGGTGTCAGCCCCGGCACTGATTAAAGGCCCATGAGACACGCTCAGGCCTCTTGCGCAGCACTGATTAGGGCGCGAGCGGCACAGGGGCCGACCTGGAAGCCCGCCACAGGGAGAGCAGCTGGTGCAGGCGCTTCTGAGGTTCCGACTGTGTGGCCATGACCCCCAAGAAGCAAGAGGGGGAAAGGGACACTTTTTCTGGGCCCGGCCTCTTCTGCCCACGCTGTCTGCATGCAGCTCCACAGGCATTAGTTTCAGAAGCTCCCGCTAAGGCCTGTGCACTTGGGACAATGTCAGGAGGGGCTGCTGGCTGAAGGGGTCTGCGGAGGTCTGTGCCACCCCGAGAGTGGGGGGGTGGTATTTCGACCTGGGTAAAAAAAAAATCCCGGGCCTCCCTGGTGGCGTGGCGGTTAAGCGCTGCACTGTGGAGCTGTCAGCAGCGGTGTCGCAAGTTCAACGCCCAGCCGGGGAGATTCCCTCATGGCGCGGCAGACCTCTCCTGCCTTGCCCACTGTATTTCCAACTATCTGCCTGTTCTGCTCCCCAGTCTGTCGCTGGTGATCCCTCTCTCCGCCCCACTCCTCTGGCCTGTACCCCAGCTTGTATGCATAAATAAATAAATCTTTAAAAAAAAATCCCTTTCTCTTAGGAGAATTGTTTTCTCCCCCTTTTCTTTGTTTCATACCCTCACCTAGCAATCAGTCAGTTGCCTCCCCTAAGTGTAGCTGGGAGATCAAAAGTATGGGCTTTGGTTAGACTCTCTGGGCTTACATCCTAGCTCTGTCAGTTACTACCTGTGTGATTCTAGACAAGTTTCTTCACCTCACTGGCCTTAATTGCATTGCCTATAGAGTGAAGTGGATAGTATTATTTAACTCATAAAATTATTGCGAGGATTTAATGCAATGCATGTAAGACAATGTCTGGCACATAGTAGGTGCTCAGTAAACTTTGAGTATCACTGGGCACCTGTGATAGCTGGGGCCTGGGAGCAGGACCTGGGCTCTGGGTGGGAGGCAGCTCTGGAAAGGCTGGAACGAGATCCGGCCTAGCAAGCCAGTGAGGTGAGTTCAGTCTGACTGCCACTTCCGGTTGCGTAAGCTGGGCCTCAACTTCTCTGAGCATCAATTTCTTTAACTGTAAAATGGGTGTAGTAACAGTGCTAGCTCACAGGAATGACAGGATAATGCATGTGAAACATTTTTAGTACAATGCCTGGTACATAGTAACTTCTAAATAAATGGTAGTAATTATCATTAAAAATGTGTTTATTATATTACAGCGTCCCTCTCAGGCATTTGGTTTCTGGCCCCTGGGACAGAGAGTGGACAGAGATCTCCCCTGAGTGCTTTTGGGCCTTCTGGGGATCCCAACTGATTCTTCCTTCCTCCCCCCATCCATCCCAGGCATCGTGGAGGATTACAGGCCACCCTTCTACGATGTGGTACCCAACGACCCCAGCTTTGAGGACATGAAGAAGGTGGTGTGTGTTGACCAGCAGACCCCCACCATCCCTAACCGGCTGGCTGCAGACCCCGTAAGCTTCCCCAGGGGGGATGACACAGGGTGGTGGCTCATGGCTCTGACTTCTGGGTCCAGGAATTTGTGTCTGAGGTCCCTGATTCTCCTTGAATAGACTCTGGGGGATAGATTCCAGGGTACCACCCTGGCACCCCTCTCACATCCCTAGTGTGGACCCCCAAGATCTTCATGGTTATTCTGGGATTTTCAGAACCCTTGGCTTTGTCTGAAAAGTCAAAGGCTCCCTGCTATTTCTTATGGTGTTTTTGTTGTTGCTGCTGCTCATTTAACTTTGTTTTTTCTCAAAACACTCCACATACTTACGTAAGACACACACGTGTGTATAAACTCACACAGACATGCACATGCTTTGACATAAACATACTCACAGATGCACACACAAGTACAGAAATGACGCCTTTGCCTACCTTTATATCCCTGGTACCTGTCATAGTGCCTGGCACACAATAGGTGCTCAATAAATATTGACTGAAAGGAGAAATAAATATACATATGGGTACATATATACATAGACATGTTCATTTCTGCACAACAGACATATCTGCAAAAGTCACACAACTGCATTCCTGTGTGCACACACACTCCCTCCAGGAACAAGCTCAAGTTCTGAGGTGGCGGTGGGACTGGCTCACCTGAGGACCACTGAGCTTCCTGGGGTGTATTTCCCCTGGACATTTGCAATTTTAGGGCAGTGCCCACTGCCCATTCTCCCACTGGTCCACTGAGGCCAGTCAGAGTCGCTGGAGGACTGTGAGACACGGCCCTCTGTGTGGGGGCCAGCTTCAGATGGGAAGGCGAGAGGCTTACAGGTTGCCCCTTTCTTAGATCTTGGCAGAGCCGGGGGTGGGAGTCAGTGTCCACAGACTTCCTCACAGGAATGCTCCCAGAGGCCTGAGTTACCTTTTCTCTGTCCCGCCTTCCCCTCTCTATCCCTTCTCACGCCACACTTTTCCTTTCATATGTTCTCTTTTTCTTCTCTTTCTTGCCTCATTTCCTGCATTCTCCTTCTTACCTCTTACCACTTCTGTCTTTCCTCTCCTTGTCCGCCTCTCATCTCCCTCTTCTCATCCTTTCTTTCCTGCTGGGTCCCCCATTGCTGGGCCATCCTCCTCGCTGCCTCCTTTCCATTTCCCCTGACCCATGTCTCCGCTTCCTCTCCATCCTGCCCCTCAGGTCCTCTCAGGCTTGGCTCAGATGATGCGGGAGTGTTGGTACCCCAACCCCTCAGCACGCCTCACTGCGCTGCGGATCAAGAAGACACTACAGAAGCTCAGCAACAGTCTCGAGGAGCAGAAAGTGATTCACTAGCCACGGCCCGACGCCTCTGCCTGCAAAGGGGTGGAGGCCAGAGGGTGGTGGATGGTGGCCTATCAGGGTAGAGGTGGTGTGAGTTGTGTACTGGGGAGGGGGTACCCCTCTAGAGGTGGCTGTGCTGCCCAGCTGGGCCCCTAGCCCATCTAGCCAAAAATACAGCTGGGCTGAAACCTGATCCCCTGGCTGTCTGGTCTGCTCAAAGCAGCAGGCTCCCTGACGCCTGACTCCCTCCCCTCCCCAACACCCTGGGTGCACCCCCTGTCTCACTGTACCCCCACCACCACATGATGCAGAAAAGGCCCCAGAGCCCAGGCAGAGCAGCCAGGGAGTCCCAGGCTCAGGCCCAGGCCTCCACTTACCCTCTGCCTTCAGCCAACCCCACAGCCCCACCGGAGCTGCCAGGGTGGCACAGGGCCTCGTCCAGCCTTCAGCAGACACCCTGTCCTGCCAAGCCTGAGCCTTTGGCACAAGTCGCAGACACCCAGGACTCATCAGTTTCTCTCCGTGGGTTTGTATCTTGGCCCTATGATGCCTGGGGCCTCTGTCTTCCAGACAAGATCCCAGCTAGCTGAATGCCTGCTGCCTAGATAGCTGGCCCCACCCACATCCTAGCTGACTTATTAGGGCATTAACCCAGTGGTTCCTGCTGAGGGTGTGGCAGGGTCACAGGCCAGTGGGGAGGTAGCAGGTAAGAAAGGCCAGGACTTTCGAAGTCCTGACCAAGCATGACTGGGCAGACTCAGTCAGGAGGCAGGAAGCCCAGGTTCTGGTCCTGGGGCTTGCTCAATGTGAAAGGAATGAGGCTTTCACTGTTCCTGGACAGTTTTTCTTCATCTGCCTATTGAAAGATTTAGTCCTGATGTCCTTTGAAGTTCTTCAGCTCTGATTTTCCTCGAAGTTTCAGCTTGTGTCAGAGTTCAGCTCGCCAGTCTCTCTACTCTATATCCTAGCCCCTGGCAATTTGCCTCAAGGTGGGGGTTTGAAAGTAACTTTACCTGAAGCCAGGTCTGAAATGACCTAGTCTAGTTCTACAGCTTCAGTTCTTGCCTTGACCCAAGTCACTGGTCCTTCTTGGGTTCAGACAGTCCTGGGCTTTCTGGCCAACAAAACGACTGTTTCTGTGGCTTAGCCTCCTTGGCCCCTGGACTTAGAGGAGCTGAGGGCCAGCTTCCTCCAGGGCCTCCAAGGCGCAGGAGAAATTTGCCTTGGGCTCTTGCTCCCCACTGGCCTCTGGTCCAGGCCCATACCCTAGACCAGGCCCCAGAGAACCTGGTGGCTCTAGAGGAACACACAAAGTTTGGCATTTGGAAACTTGAGGGTGTATCCGTGCACTGAAGACATTATCCTGAACCCTGGGTAGCCAGATGGGTTGGAAGAGATGAGTTAGGAGTGTGGGTTGGGGGCTCAGGCCAGGGACAAGGACAGAGACAAGCTTGGGAAGAACTGGCCTCACAGCCATCAGCCCTTGGGGAGGGAACCTCTATAGGAGGTGAAGAAAGCACAGCCTCCTCCCCTCCTGTCATAAACAACCCAGTGCAACCTTCCCGGCAGACAGGCCAGCCAGCAGGCCAGCAGGCGGGCTTCTTGAATGCTTCTTGCACCGGCCGGGCTGGTGGCACTTTCCCAGGCCTGCTACCACCATTGTGCAATAGGAGAACCAGGAAGTGAAACTGGGTGACAACAGAGAGCTACATGGACCTGCTGGCACCCCAAGTCACCACGGCCACTCTGCTTCCTGGTACTCATGTCTTTGGTCACTCCAACTCACACAGCCCATGAATCAGTCTGCCCCTGAAGGATTTTCCCCTGTGGACTACAGAGCAAAGTCTCCTCCTGAGAAGACACAGTCAGAAATTGAAGACAGAAACTCCCTGAGGGCTGGAAAACCCCTAGGAGGAGGTGCACTGGGGCAGGAGGCAGAGTAACCGGGGGAGGGCTGAGTGAAGGGGGCCTGGGCAGCCTGAAGCTTGCCAATGGCCCAGGAGGGAAGGAGGCCGTGGGGAGAGCAGTCTGCATAACACACTGATGCAGGGAGGTGTTGTAGGGTGGAACTCACACTTCTCTTACTGCAGATGCTGTTTGTGGGAGCATTTAGCATGTGCTTAACACACAGTAGGTCCTCAATAAACCATTGAACTCAGAACTCTTGCTGAGTCTTCCTAGGCCACGCCACTGTAGTGGCCCATAACAGAAGAAACCTGAGGGGACTGGGAAGGAAAGGGTCCCCATGTATCCATGCCCAGGGTTCTCCCTTAATAGATGATTCATAGCTCCTGCAGGCTCCTGCTTAAACACCCTCAGTCCCGCATCGCGTTGGCGGCCCAACCATGGCCTGGGGCCTGATCAAAGCGCCGGCTACAGCGCCCTCTGCTGGCTGATGGTCTGCACAGCGGCGTTCTCCCTGCCCGGCCCCTACGCCGGAACCCGCGGGCCTTTCCTGGAGGGTGGGGATCTCCGCCCCCGCCTCTGGGTGTCAGAGTGCGCTCTCTTGTTCTTCGGTTTTGCAGGGACGGTCCCCCAAAAAACCACAGCTAGAAAGGAACGTTCTGTGTCCTCACGCAGAGGCAGCTTCGCTCTGCCTGCTTGCAACCCCTGTTATCAGTGCCTTCCCAAATAGGATCCCCACCTTGCCTCGAGTCAGTCCTCCTTCCCACAGTGAGAAAGACTTCATCGCCCTCTCAGAGACCCACCTCAGTGTCTTGGGCTCTTCTCCACTCCCAATCCCCCGGAAATTGTGTGGTGGGACATGCCATGGAGGAACCAGGTGCTGAACGAGCAGAGGGGCCTTGTCCATATGAAGGCCCAGCCTAGAAAATCTGTACCTTGTGTTAGAGGCTCACCTGGGGAGTCACAGAAAGGGTACCCCTCTCATCGGCAGGACCTGTTCTACTCCTGCAGCCCTTAAGTTGGCCTCACCCTGGAGTGTCCTATAGTGTCTTGGTGCCTGTGTCTCTGAAGCCCCCCTCAGGGAGAGCCCCCCCTTCCCAGAGGACCTCCTAGATAGGGTTGAGGGAAATAAGAGCATGCCTGGCATACCAGAAAGGTCCGCCTTTGCCCTGCCCCACCCTGGTCCTTTCGCAGGTTCTGGCACTGTGGTTAGAGACTAGGGCGCAAGACAGGAGGAAAACTGCACGAGAGTTACAAGAAGCTTGGCTGGGGGGTCTGGGTAAGGAGAATTGGCTCATGCCCTCCAGGAATAGAACAGCCCTTGGGAGGTCACTGAGTACAAGCTGGGTCTCCACATAGCACCCTAGGGGAGTATGGTTTTGGAAGAAGAAAACCCACTGACTTTGTAGCTTTGCCCTGCTTTTCTAGGGAAGCCCAGGCTCCAACCTCCTTTCTTATACAAAGAGGGAGAGGAAGTTCTCAAGGATCTACAGCATGCCCAAGGAGCTGAAGGTGATCCCTGGAACATGAACTTGGATGCTGAGGACCACCCCTCCCCTGCCAAGGCCTTGTGGTACTCAGGCCCCCAGGACAGCTCTCTCTACCCACCCCGACACCACTCCAGGCTGCATGGAGGGTGCACGGCTTCTTCTGAGTCCTCACTTGGCAGCAAGGTCAGCAGACTGAGAGCTGGCCAAGTCCTCATGACTAAAAGACTCAGTCCTGGGAGTATGGTGGAGGGGTGCTGGTCTTGAGTCCAGTCTCCTGGGACAGGGACTGATGCTAACTGTGCAATTGTCATGCTGGGTGGGCGACTCTTGGAACCAGGGCCACATTCAGTTTGCTAGAAATAGAGACAGAGGACTTCTTGACTTTGCATATGATTTGCATAATGTCATAGACACACAGTCTATTTTCAGGCAGTTTTCAGGTTAAAGTGTTGTCACTGCTGCCCTGAGGGGTGTCACGTCTGGATGAGTCTCTTCTCTGTTCTTTCTCACCCACCCACTCTTACTGACCTAGATCACCAACTGCAGGAATGAGTGAGGGGAGGGGGGTTGTCCAGGGAGACACGGGGGCAGGGCTAGAGGCACACTGGAATTTCCTTTAATACCGCCACCACCGAAAGCAGAGTGTGGCAGCTCAAGGGCAACCGAAGAGGGCAAGGAACGGGAAGCAAGGTGGCCCATCTCCTGCTCCCAAAGATCTCTCCAGCCTCTCCTACCAGAACAGCCAGTTCCCATCTCTCTGTTCAGCCTTGTGCCAATTTGAAGAAAGATGTCTAGATAAACCTGTTCCTCTCAGCCACTGATAAAGCCTTGCTTGGCCCAGATATCCCTCTTGGGTATTTATGTTCAGTAGAAAGATTTGATCTTAGTCTCCAGTGAAATCTGATTTCAGTCTGTCCTCCTGGGAGCCCCAGCTGGAGACCAGTATCTTATTCTGATGACCAATATTTTTAAAGCGACTGGCACGTAGAGTCAGTAAATCAGACCCCTGCTCTCGGTCTGTACCAGGCACCTGACTGTCCCAGTCCTGAATGCCTGGCACAGGCACCATCCTCAGAGGGCACAGAGGTAAACACATGAGAAGAACCAGTTGGAGTGACTGTCACTAGGTCATCTGTGACATTGGCAGCTTACTTGACTAGAAAGGAGGGGGTTCAGATGCAAGGACAATTCTCATTTCATAGCTTCAACTGTTTGGTCTCTCTCCTGCAGACCCTTCTGGCCTCGGGGTCTGTCTGGTGTGCTGTCTTCCATAGATCTAAGGGTTCGCTAGATGATTCAGCAAAGACATTGGGAAGCCGGAGGGTGCTGGGAATCATGAGGCTGCTGGTGAGGCTGGACAGCAGCAATGCACTACCCAGAATTCCTGGTCCCTGGCGTCCAGTCCCCCTGGACCTACCTCATCCCCTTAGGCAGGCGTTTCCTGTTGATAAGAAGCTCAGTCACAAACACTGATAAAGAGATGTAAAAAGGAAATTGACGGGCTTGGGTATATTGGGCATTTTGTCTGCCTTTTCTACCCTCTTCCTTCTCCCAGCACCCTTCCCCCACTGCTTCCCAGAACTGAGAAGAAAACATGCCCCCACCTTCATATGGGCCTGATTTGCTGTTTCCAGGAATTTAGCCTCCCCTGGGAGCAGGGCCTTTCTTGATCTGGGTGAGGGGACAGGAGCTCAGACTGGAGGCCTCCAGGCCCAGCGAAGAGCAGTGGCAGCGGGAAGGAAGGACAGCTGGCGCAGGGTGCATCCACAGCCGCCCCTGTCTTCCTGCGCCCTCTCTCGGGGTTCTGGGTCCCGTTCCTGGCTAGGTGACTGGATGGTCTGTAATTAGTGGGTTTTCCGTGATTTTAGTCTCAGGCTCATTACTGGGAAATTTCATTATTTTGACGTCACTAATTTGGAATCTATGGTTCTTCCGGACAAGCAGCTGGACTGATGTTTAGAAAAATCAACAGCGCAAATGAATGTGCGAGGTATGCCTGACCGCCTTTCTCCGGGTTTGAATTCATAAGCTCTGCTCCAAGAAGGCAAGTTTTCTCAAACTCTCAGCCTGCAGTTAAGATAACCCACCACCAGGTCCTCCCTGGTGGTGCAGCAGTTAAGCGCTGCGCTGTGGAGCTGTCGGCAGCAGCGACGCGAGTTCGACACCCGGCCGAGGAGAATCCCACATGACGCGCAGACCTCTCCTGCCTCGCCCGCTGCTCCCCTCAGCAGTGTATTTCTGATCTGCCTGTTCTGCTCCCCACTCTGTCTCTAGTGAACCCTCTCGCCGCCCCACGCCTCTGGCCTGTACCCCAGCTTGTATATATAATTAAAAAAATAAATCTTAAAAAAAAAAAAGATAACCCACCACCAGGTGGGCAGTGGGACTTAGGTAGCCATTCCTCACAAAATGTGTTGGAAAGATTTCTATTCAATAATGCTTTTCCCTCTTCTCTAGAGATGGGGTTCCTTGTGAAACTTAGGCAAAATGGAAGGAGTGAAATAGATGGTTCTAAATGGCCAGTGTTTAAAAGAAAGCCAACTTGGAGACTTTCTCCTGAATTCTAAACTGTTTCCGGTCCTAGCTAACCCTGACCAGAAACTTCTCCTGGCTTCAGATCCTCTTAGACTTGGTTGACCCCTGGGGGAAGGAACAGAGTAGGGAAGGGCAAAGGGGTTAGTCCAGTCAAAAAGTCAGTTGGAGTTTTCTCAGTAATTCAGCAAATTTATTCTAAATTTTACATGAAAACATGAATTCACAAAAATCTAAGTCAAATTTCCCTTAGATTACTGTTTGAATAGATTATGAATACACATGAGTCAGAACTAGAAATGTCAAAAGGTAGAGTGAAATGCCTCCCTTCATCTGCCCAAGTCCCCTGATCCCCAAAGAAACTACTAGTCATAGTTTCTTATGTTTCTGTCCCTTCAGAATTCCTATGTATACAAGTGAATTTGAATATAGATCCTTGTCCCTTTTATATAAAGGTAGCATATTTTATGCACTATTCTACACCTTACATTTTCACTTAATAACATATCTTGGTGCTCTTTCATAATAAGACAAAGAACTTTCATCTCCTCCTTTTTCCTTTTTGGAAGTTTCAAATATACTTTATTTCCTCAATAATGCCACATTTTAATGGGTACAGTGTTCTCACTTGACATCAATTATGAGTTGATTTTTAAACAATTCATTATTGCACCAGCTGGGGTAATGGCTGATCTCTCCAGGCCTTTGGGGTGACTCTGCCAACAGGGGGCAGGTTCTATTCTACTCCGGCTTGTGTTGGTGTGTTTGTCCACACAGCAACACGCACAGTAGCTCCACTAGCTGCTCCACAGCATTGCCTGTTGGAAGTCAGTGTCCCTTGCTGGTGGCGCCTTCTTGCCACGGTTTGCTGAATGCTTCAAACTTGGAGACAACTTAGTGCACTGTTGGTCAAGGGAAACATGGTGAAGGTGAAGACAAAACTGCTGCTGGTGACTTGGTGCAACTCTGTCAAGTACCCTTGCAAAGAGGCCTTTTTTTTTTTCCCCAACAACAGCATAGTATTCCACTGTTTGAACATACCGTCCTAAAACTGTTTCCCTATTTTTGCAAGTTTTGATTTGTTTCCAGTTGCCGGCAATTACAAACAATGCTGCAATGACTAAACTTGCATGTCTATGGTTCTCCTTCATTCAATTATATCTGGAGGATAAATTCTAAAAGGTGGAATTCCTAGGTCAAAATTCCTTGGCCCAGTTGATTTTGAAGAAATGCAAAAAAGAGATACTTGCCCTAGCAGATAAGACTTAAAGACAGCCATTATAATAATGTCAGACAAATGGACAGACAGACAAATGGACAAGTGGGACGTAATAAAGAGCTCAGAAAAAGACCCAGCTCCACTTGAGAACTGATATGGTTTCATTGGAACTGATGCAAGTGGTGTCAAGAATTAGTGAAAATGATGGCTAAAAAAGTTTTTTGGGGAAGTGATAAAAAATATTTTAAAATTGATTGTGATGATGGTTGCACAAGTGAATACATTAAAAGCAATTGAATGATATACTTTAAATGGACGAATTGTATGCTATATGAATTCTATCTTAATAGAGCTGCTGAAATATTGATGAGGAAAGGCTCGACTATTTAGGTGGTGCTGGAACCACTAGATCACTGTTTGGAGGAAAAATTCAATTGAGTTTCTGCCTCAGTTGAGTTTCTGTGTCCATATACACAGATGGACTCCATATGGATTAAGAATCAAAATGTGGAAGACAAAACTATCAGGCAAATAAAATATAAGGGAACACCCTGTGGTCTAAGGGTGGAGAAAGATGTAAACAAGACACTTAAATACAAACCAAAACAAACTTAAAAAAATACTTAAACATAAAACAAAAAAGGATGGCTAGAAAAATATCAGTCCTCCCTTCAAGTATAAGCCATATATAAATTTAACATTAGTAACTTAATAAAATTAACAATAAATGGTAAACTGAAAGGAGATATTTACAATCCCTAAAGCTATTGAGGCTTCCATACTTACAATACAAGAGAAAGTTCTGCAAATCAGCCAGACCCACCAGAAAAATGGGCAAAGGATATGAGTAAATTCACAGAAAAGGAAACCCAAGGACCTGACAAATACAGAAAGGAATTCTCAAACTCACTTGGGATCAGAGAAATGCAGATTTAAATGATGTAGCAATGATGGAAAGGATGTGGAGAAAAAGGAACTCTTCTACACTGCTGGTGGGAATGAGAACTGGTCCAACCACTATGGAAAGTTGTATGGCGATTCCTCAAACTGCTAAACATGGAGCTCCCATACGACCCAGCAATACCACTTTTGGGAATTTACCCAAAGGACACAAAAACACTAATCCGAAAGGATACATGCACCC